>PVIH01003046.1:8379-170899 GCA_004025045.1 Sigmodon hispidus | reverse complement strand
GTACGTCCGAACTCCCGGGCAGCTGGAGCGAACTGCGCACTCGGTCGGGGAACTCTCGTGAGAGAATGACGACTTCCTGTCCTGGTCCCCTCCCTCGAAGGTCTACTTCCGGAATCCTTTTCAGTTAACCACGCCCAGCTCGTCTCCATTCCTATGACGTGATCGTTCACATATACAGTTCCTGATTTCCCGCTACAGATGGATTTGGCAAATATTCTCCTGAGCAAGGTATCACAAACCCAGGAAGATAAGCAGGGGATGTACTTACTCATTAGTGGACTTTAAACAAAAAGCAAAGCTTGTCCAAGCTGCAAACCACAACCACTGAACAGCTTGGGATATGAAACACCTTGGACTGGCACCTTGAGCCCATTCCCTCCAGAGGAACACCTGACCCAGTCTTGATGTTGGGGTGAGGAAAGCGGATCTGCCTGGAGTGGATGCTGAACTAAGCCACCTTGGTACCTTAGGACCTCCTGCCCTTGCTGGAAGGTTATAATGGAGAGAAGAGAGAATAACTGGGTGGGGCAGGAGGTGGAAGGGAGTTTGAACAAGGGTATACATGGATAAAAAAAATGAGACTTTATTCATAATAATAAAAAAATTTAAAAATTAGAAAATACTAATGAGCAAGACTTACAAAGTTGACTAAATAGAAAAATAACCAATGCTAATAGATAGGATTCACACTAATAAATGTAAATGTCAGTCAAACATATTTATATGATCCACTGGAATACCTATTAAATGTGCAACATTTTATAGAAAACCCTATCCCGACCAGACCAGAACACAAACCATTGTGAATAGCGAAAGCTTGATGTCTCATGTTGCAAGCTGGCTTGTTTGAATCTGAGCCTGAAATCTCACACTTGGTTTGAATGACTCTTGTCAGCATCTGTCCAGAGTGTCCTCTAGGTTGCCCTGTGAGACATCGTCTGACACCACTTGACTCATCTCCTGAGGATGGTACCAACTTTCCTCTTTGGCCTTTATAAGAATTAATTTCCATACAAATGAGACATAAGAATGTGTGTGTAAACAATGAATGTCATAGAAAACTGATATTGAAATCAATACAATCTGACTTCAACTTAACTATAATTTTCTGAAAGAAGCAGGGTTATATAGAGAGCAGGCTTTTCTCAGGTCTTTTCATAAGAGTCTTTGCAGGTAGCCATATCTGGGTATTTTCTTGCCTCTGAATTTACTTATAAATGCATGTTGGATCTGTCACAAGATGAAATAAGAAACAGAGAATGATATGCCTAAAAATCCTACTGCATTGCTCTGGTAAATCCATCCAATTCTTCTCCAGCACCTGGAGATTACAGTTCCTTGAAACTAGAATAGAAAACAAATGTCACTCCTTTGAACCTCTGGGAAGTACCTACATCTTCACAAAGCAAATATTTCTAAAGAAATCCTCCGAGCATAATGAGCCTTTTGTAAAAAAGAAAATTGATCCAAATTCTTTTAATAGACTTTTACCACTGGGAATAGATGATCCCTGCTAACAGCTTGCTTACCTTAGAAGCAGAGAGCAGTGAAGTTTCCTAACAAGACTGCTCCAACAGTATCTATTTCTCCTTACATTCTTAAGAGGAGACTGTTTTTAAAGAATGGAAATGGTCCAAGTGTAAACAAAGAAAAATTCAGCTGAAAACTGCCAATGCTAACTTTAGGGCTTTGCAAAAAAAATATCAGCTAGTGAACAGCTGCCAGATAAGATGTGTGTGCTTGTAGAGATGATTTTCCTACAAAATTTGAAGGAAATTGTAATGATGAATCATAAGCCCTACCATAAATAAATTATGACTGCCAATTGCCAGATACAAAAATATTCTCATTAAAGCCCATTGTCTTTGAAGACAAAATTGCCTCATTTATTATTTCAGCAGACTCAAACCTATTTAGAACAATTAAAGCCTGAATTATCAAACATGCTTGATATGCACTGAAAATACATTCAAAGAGAAACAGGTGCCATTTTTATCTAATAGGCTCCACCACTATCTACTAGACGAAGCCACTTTTCATGGAAGCAATTTGGTATGTCTCACTGAATGAATGCCAGTCTCCATCAGTTGAGGACAATGTGGCATCAGCCAATGTCAATTCATTCTTTTAATCAATTCTTCTAGATTTCTGCTATTTCTACCATATGCACATAATTGGTCAAGCTCGGTGGGAATCTGAAAGTTCAGAAAATGATTCTCATTTAAATTCATGCATGTTCTCCAAGAGAATAGAAATGGCATATGTTAGAAGAGTAGCAACTGGAGGTAGAAATTGAATGGCACATGTAGTATGTGGAACTTGAAAGGAGGAAAAAGTTAATTTTGATTAGAGAAGCCAAGAAAAATCAATGAGAAATTTTCACTGTGTGAACTGGGAACTGAGAGCTATAAACTGCCTATGTAGCTGTGAAAGCATGGTGCCCATGGGATGAAGTGAGAGAAACTGGGCAAAGGGACCAGAACTGTGGAGCAGATGGAGCTTTGAAGCATGCTATGCTGAAAAAGATTTAAAAGCCAGAATGACGTTAGAAGCTTAAAGCAAATAAGTTTAAGTGTTAGGTAAGTACTAGACACAATAACAGTATGTATGTGGATTGTAAATGTGACAGATATAAAAAACACAAGCATCTTATGTTTACTTGAATATCTTTTAGAAGAAGAGACACATTTTGTAACTTCTAAATCAGTGTCTATTGTATAATGCAAAACAAATGTGTACAATCAAGCTGAAAAAAAATCAAAGAAAGGACAGAATTTTGAAAATAAAATAATTTTAGTGACTGTCAATTAAATATGTATAATAAAAAGATGCATTAAATACCTGAAACACATATTAAAGAATGAATGCATGGATGAAAATTAATTAACTAATATCTCAATTCAGATTGTAAAACTATCGCTAAGGAAAAATGGAAAATCTGAGGAAAAGGTTTATGTAAATTGTACATATACACGAAATAGACAATAAGTGTTCAAAATCAGTTTTATGAGATAGTTGATTAAAGGGAAAACTCTTCCATGCATGAGAAGTAAACTAAAGAACTTGACTCTCCATCACAGTGAATTTAATTCATGAAGGTAGACCAGATCTCTCATATCTTAGAAACCAGAGGCAATGGATAGAATTTCAGACAGCATCTAAGATGCTCACAGTCCAAGTGAGAAAGTATTTATCAGCTCTGAGAGTTATCTGATAAGCTCTAGTGATTATCAGCCTATGGTATTAGATATTAGACCTGCTCACTCTACATAATACTATTTGTGTATATGTTTTTAGGACATATAATTAGGTATTGAATAAACAATTAGTGTATTCTTCTTTAGAGAAGACTATTTCTCCTTCTCTTTTCATTTCTTTGTTATCCATAGGTTCCTTGTCTAGGCTTGAAGTCCAATGACATTTATCCCTCCTGTGTTACCATATCCATTGGAGCATACATACATATACAAATAAAAATACATTTTACATAAAGTATTACAGGCATTTTTTTATTTGGAACTTTTTCTTTAGTAGGTATTTAAGTAGTTTGCAAGTGAAAATGAATCGTTTTTATTTTATTTTGTTTACTATATATTTCTCAAAAAGCATAATTTTATTAGAAGCTTGGATAGATTAATTTGAGCATAGATAAAAAGTAATTAAATATCTTCTAGCAATCGCTTGAGCTTGTTTAATTTAGCATATATAACTAAAATCTCAGTATGGAAGAATGTGCCTTTAAGATGTGAGTAGCAGCTCATCTATTGGCCAGTTATTCTAAACCCAGACTGAAATTTGAGCAACTCTCAAGGGAGTGTGTTCCAGATAACTAAGACTCTGATGGGCCAGAATTACCTGTTGCTGGGATTTAGAATATTGATAGTTTTTGATACTGATGTCATTAGTTGGATGAAAAACAATTCTCATATTTCCCAAGATTTTCTAGTTTAGTTTGAATGCTCCCACACCCTCAAAAAATAAGAAGGGCACCTTTTCCATCAACATTTAGCTCTTACTTTAAGTAGAGTTATGAAAATATTTTTCCTATCATAAAAATGATATCAAGTATTTCTGGAGTTATCGTAAATAAATGCTAATATTTACGATGTATGGAGATGAAAAACCATTTCATCAATCTTAATCATTCTATTCCTTTTCAAAGCAGATTTTCACCTCTTTTCTGTGATCTGGCTTTGTTGTGACATTTATGTTATTTACATACATGTCATTAATATAAATAATAATATTACTCACATTTACATGGTCAGGCCACTTATATAAACACAACAATTATTTGGTGCATTCTTCACCCTGCAAGATAGAATATTTTAATGTCTCTTTATACACTCCTGTGTGTATTCAGTATCCTGACAATATCCTTGCATATTCCTGGAGAAATATCTGGTGTTCAGAAGAATTTATCTCCCATTTATCATCTTATAGAGAAATGAGCCTCAATACATCTTATTGGCTTTGTTCTCTGAAATTTTCTGTTTACCTCTTCTAGCTACTGTGGAAAAGAAAATGTTTTGTGTTTTCTAGTGTTATTTCTCATCAATTTGTCATCAATATTTATTTGAACCCATATGAAGCAGAGTACTTTACTGTATGTAGGAAAAACAGAAACAAAAGAACAAAATAGAAGGCCTATGCTGCTAGTAAGTCACAAATGTAACACATTCATTTTGTCACAAAAAAGTAAAACCATCTTAGGGAGTATCTTCTTTCCTGTATTCTACCACCATTGATTCAGTTCTCCTTGGAAACGTGATAGCTCCTATCCCATTAGTCACCATTCCACAGAACACAGAGATATTTCTCCTATAACATTATGTTCATATTAACCTCTCCCCATCCTAGTCTAAGATCTAAATCCTTTGTGCAAAGGGACACTGTACCAAATGGCATTTTAAGATGCTTAAGTCCCTATGAAGTATTTGTATGCTTTATAAATTGTGTTAACCACAAGTACCTTTTAAGCAATATATAAGATCCCCATCAGTAGACAAAGACTGAAGGCCTGTTGCAATGTGTTCTCATTTTTAAACAAAATTAATTTAAACTTCAATGACCCTTTTCAACCTCACAAGAATTTTTTTTTTAATTGAGATCATATTGCTTATGTAGCTTTGTTTTGTCATATTGTCCTTGCACAGTGGATTGCCTCACCATAGGCCTACAGCAACAGAACCAAGTAACCATTCATGAAACCTGCAAAATCATGAGCCAATGCAAATTTCTCCTTGTTTTGAGTTGAGCTTCCCAGGTATTTTGTTACAGTGATGAAAAGTTCACTGTAGACTGCCTTGCTAGTTTTGTCTCTTATCCCAACATTGATTTATTTATCTATATATTTACAGTGTACTTGGCCATATTTCAAGAATGTCCTAACCTGTGTGTGTGTGCGCGCACGCGTGCGTGCACATGCACTCATGCATAGTCAGATTTATAGCTCATAAAAATTCATGACATAAGAAAATATTATTGTAGAAGCTTTTCTGCCCATTGTATAGAGAAGAGAATAGCCATACAGTGGTGGAACACAAACTTGAACCTGGAAGTACAATATTGTTTCAAAGTCTATGTCATATCCCACTTAAATGTGACAAATTTCAATTTGTCTTCCTTTAGTTTGTGAAAATTTTTTATCTATATATTTATTTTGAGTCTGGGTCTTATTCTTTAGCCCAGGATGGCCTATGCTGCCATGTTACTACAGTCTGTCAGTTGCTAGGATTATAGTCATGAACCATAACATTCAGGACAGTGACAGTAATTTTATAAGCACTTCATATGTGGTAGACACTTGAATTCTAGGACTTGTCCTTGCCACAGACATAGACATAAAAAAAAACCAAGTCACACTAGTCTACACATCTTATTCAAGGTGATTTTAATACCTAGGTCAGCACCCTGGCACAATGGAGAGTTCTTTTATCTCTAGTCTTATCTCCTCATTTTTTGTATGTTCTCACAGCCTGAGTCAATACTTGGAATACAAGCATCATCATCTCCAGTCTGCACTCAAGGGGAGGGAGCCTAGAACAATTTTCTGTCATTTAGAAGAACGAAGTTTCCATTTTCAGCATGACATGTGATGCTACATATTCACTGCTTCCTGAGGAATCTTAATAAAAATGGCTGTAGTAATTAAAAAATCAATTGCTAGTATATGTCATATTTTTTCTGTGAAAAAAAAGATAAAAAATAGTTGGCTCCCAAACCTCTGTATTTAAATATTTTGCAGATTCCTTATGATGCAAAGTTTTTTGAACTGTCCTAAAATCCTTTACCTGCACTAATTTCTGCCCTTTGGATGTGTTGCATTTGAGTCTACCATACTTAAAATAGAATTTTGATGAAAAGTAACAAACGTGGCTATGGTTAATGAGCTTTATCTTAGATATTTGAGCATAAATAGACTTCAAGACCTAAGGGGATTGAAAAAAAAAAAATCCAACACAAATCAGATTTTCAAATCATATGCTAATTTTTGTACTACAATGCTTTATTATTTATAAAAGTTTTTTCAATGTCATAGTATTATTTCTTTGAAATTTAAATTTTATCAAATTTTACTCAGATATCTCTTATTTGATGACCCTACACATTACATGCTTTACATTGGAACTAATTTATCGGAACGTCATAGTGGATGGTTTGCCTGTCTATGTAAAACTCTGTAGCAGTCAGGAGTACAGCACACAGATTTCTGGGCTTTGCTTTCTGACTTCCAGAACTTCCTGAAATGTTGCTGAATAATGAGATCCAACAATGCAATTGAGCTGAAAAAAAAATCAAAGCCTCTTGTACTCTATTTCAAATATGTGTAACAGTATCAGTTGTGAAAGTCATATTTTCTGTGTGGGTACATTCACATATATCTCACTTCTACAGGTTTTTAAGAACATGCACTTTTTAATATAATGCTCACAGTTTTTTCTCTTAGATAATGTCACAGTATCTTCTCAGCTTTATCTAATAGGCATTCAGATTTTAACTATTTTATGAATTAATCATATTACTCATAAATATTAGCATAATTTTGATAGATTTTTCGAAAGGAGCAATTACTTTTTATAATTCGACTCTCAAGTTAGTTTTGGTATGCTTGCTTCAAATTATTCTAAGCAAATTTTGTGAAATGTTACCACTGCGTAGAATATCTAAGCAAGTCAAAGTAGGCCTTTTATGTTTAGGTTTTAAAATTCCACATGTACATACTGTATTTGCAATCCTTTCTTCTTCCTCCCATTTCTTCCTCCCCCTCTTCCTAGGCTCACACTCCCTCTCAAATTTATGCCCTTATACATTTTTTAATTATTCTAATTTAATATTTTAATATTCTTAGTGTGAACCCAGTACTAAGAGTGTGCTGAAAAATCAGACTTAGGTATAAAATAGAGTTTTGAAATATGTAAATTTATTTTAAAGATAAGAATTGGTAAAATGTATTCTTTAATCCTGAGAAATCTTCTCATTCAAAAATATTTCAAGTAATGGCATTTGTGCAAATTTGGCTTAAGCTTTGTTCTATATGTTCTATGTGATAGGGCAGAGTCTTTTTCAGAGCCATTTAAGCATGAGCGACAAATAGAAATCCAGTTTTCATTTTCAAAGCCTTCTATCCCATGTGTTCTAGGGTAGCGCAGCCCAGTCAGAAGCAGCAAGTTCAGGAAAGAATCACCAATACTTATAAATTATCACATTGACTTCTGTACACATTCAGTTTTAGATGTTATTATTCCTGATACAAGTAAAAGTATACAATAGCATGAAATGCAAGTTTATTCATGTGCTATAGAGAAAATAGAGATGTGTGATGCTCTCCTTTAGGCATCAGCCGATAAAGATGAAGCCTGTGTGAAAAATGCACTCACACATCACATCAGAATGTCAAGAAGGTGCCAAAAAGACCAGGGATGAGACAGGACTAGTCTAATGGGCAGTATTATGAAGTTTCCTGAGCCTAGTGATGGATGGGACTGAAAGTGACTAATGGGAATGACAGGGGCTGAGTCCAAAGAGTTTAGAGTTCAGGGAAGAAAGTAGTACAAATGAAACCACAAAGTAAAAAACAGCCATGGACTATATTCAGAAAAAAAGAAAGCCTCCTAGAAAAGATGGAAAATGAAGTCACTAATAGCATTCAAATATAATGCCTTGTGAAGATCAGGATGAAAACTAAAACTCTAGGTCTGCTGTGTAAATATATCCATATTTAAATGCATTCACGTGTTCATGCAGGGAAGGTGGGAGAAAGCTTGACCACAAAACACTTCAGGTTATTATGATTTGGAAATGCCTTGGTTCATATGCCTATTTTGGAAAAATTATCTCTTTTTTTAAAACTAAGAGACCAAAAGAGAAGACACAAAGATAATGGGCAGCCTGAAAATAGCCTGATAGCTAGCAGATGAAATGGTGGCTGAGGTGCGGTACAGGAGATATGGAACAAGTCTAGATGTCATAGAGCAATCCTGTCATTACTGTGTCCACTCATCCAATCAGGATGACAGGGAGCCTTGGTGAACTCATCTGCAAATGGCACAGACTGCAGAGTTTGGCAATCTTTTATTTTACATTTCAAATCCTCTATCTTAATGTTTCACACATACATAATACCAATAATTGTAATTTGTACACCTGGGAGATGTCTCCATGGTTAGGAGTGAACAGTGGCCTATCCTTCCGAATAGTTAAGTTCCCAGCACCCATACGGTGGCGTGCTTTGTAACTCTTTTCCCAAGAGAGCCACTACCAGCCATGCACCTACTGCATAGACATACATTCGGGCTAACAGCCATACACAGAAATGTTTTTTAAGAAAGAGTAATTTTCTATAACAAATGTATTCAGACACCTAGTCCCTACTTTCTTTGCAATTCATCTTTAATAATTCAACCACTTCATGGATTTTTTGTGTGTGTGTGCTGGAGAGAAATACCAAATCTCCAATCATCAGTAGAATATAAATGTTCTTGACTATGTCTTTTGATTCTTTCATTTATCATCCCTGAATTTTAGCCAGGGCTTCCATGGCACAGGCTGTAGACAGAAGACAAGATATCCCTGAGTAACAACCATTTGACTGCTTACAGCAGGAGAAGCCTTACACTTGTCTGCAGTTTCCCACAGACGTGACATCAGGCCCATTATAGATGATTGTACACATTGTGAATTAGTTACAGGAAGAGAGAAGATTTATCTCAAAGTCTGATGGTCTTAATGTGAGGATTCCTGTAGACCCAACATGGCACTAGGTGAGATAAGAATTCCTGGAATACAGTGCCATGTGGTAAAGCCAACAAGGCTCTAACAGAACAGGCCAGGTATGGAGGGCATGCCCCTAGGCGTGGCTACATAAATCCCTGCCCACCCACTCTTAAAAGTAGCCACCAAGTGTAAGTCTGTCTTTTTCTCTGCTTCTCTGCCCTGTACTCATCTGGCAACTCTCCTGAATAAACTACGGTGTGGCCCTGTTAGTGTGTATGTCTGATCTCACAAGTGAAACTAACACTTAACCTTGTCAGAAATTAAGTGGATCAGCAAACAATCTTACTAAAGACTTAAGGAAAATGTCTTACTCTCCAGAAAAGGAGAATGTGAAATTCTTACTACATGCAGTTATGTAACACAGCTATCAACAACAACGTCAGTAAGATATATAATTAATTCAAGTGGGTGTAATGTCTCTGCAGCTTTTGTGAGATGGAGTAGTATGTATTTTGCAGGTCAGCTTAACCATATTTCAAAACTTATAAGCTACTAGACTCCCCAGTCTGAATTTCAGTATCTAAAACATTATTTACAAAGTTTGAGTATGTCAGACAGTCTGCCTGGAAGTTCTAAAAGTACATAATGGTGGCCTGCACTGTCATCTTTCAATATGAAAGTATTCCTATTTTTAGTTAAGGTGAAAAAAAACCTTCTGAACTTCAGGATTCTGAAAATATGTAAGCTGTTTAGTCAAAACAAAATGAAATATTTTTCATTTGTAAATATGTATCTAATTTTGTATTGGTTTGAAATTCCTTTGAGTGTGTATCACAAAATACACTGAGACTCAGAAAGGGAAAAAAATCTCTGAGCCAGGGCTTATCAAGCCAAAGAGATATTTAATTTCCAGTGTGTGCTAACAATAGATCTATTTATTAAGGAGGAAAATATTAACACAGTCAACTTTTGTTAATTAAAGTAAGCAAAGAAGATGAAAGGGATACTTGAAGGCTATAAATAATACATATATAATTTCAGAAGAAACAAATGATCATGCTACATTTTAAAAAGAGAAAAATTGTAAACTAATAATGACATCTGATGCCCACACATTCCTAAAACATGTCCTCTTATATCTATTTAAAACATGAGTATCTATGCATTTCAGATATCATATAGAAGCACATTTTCTGAAAATTAATTCTTGCAGTTAAATAGAATTAATTTTGTGATTAAACATTAAATATTTTTAGACAATAATTATACTTTTAATATTTTGATGCTATATACACTCTAAATAGTCTTTAATGAGCAAAATTGGAGAAATGATAGTCCAAGGAAGGAAGAAAGAACTCCCAATATGCTACATGTCAACCAAGGACCTTTCACTCCCTGACTTAAAAACATATTCTGGGTATTTACATAGCAGTAGATGAGGTCTTAGGTGTCTTAACTTGATTATTAAAGAGACATGGCATTGTTGGAGGAAGTGTGTCACTGGAGAATGGCTTTTGAGGTTTTAGAAGCCCAAACCAGGTCCAATGTCCAGTGTTACCCTTTCTGCTACCTGTGGATCAAGACATAAAAGTCTCATTTCTCTCTCCAGCACCATGTCTGCCTGCGTGTTACCATGCTTCCCACCATGACGGGCGGTAATGGATTATAGTTCTGAACTGTAAACCAGCCCTATTTCAATGTTTTCCTCTGTAAGACTTGCTATTCCCATAGTGTCTTTTCACACCAATAAAATCTGAGCATGCTGAGAAAACGATGACAATAAAGATATGCTCAATAAAGATATGGTGATCTAGATGGAAAAAATGGACTCTGATGAAGTTTGGAATAGAAACTGTGCATGTTACAGTCTGTCAATAAATCCTTTGTGTTTCATCTGTGCCCTGAAACTTATTGGGAGTCTTAGTTTAAAGATGAAAGAGAATCTGGTATGGTAGAGAAAATTTCAAGGCATTTCAGCATT
Source organism: Sigmodon hispidus (assembly GCA_004025045.1). Lineage (NCBI taxonomy): Eukaryota > Metazoa > Chordata > Mammalia > Rodentia > Cricetidae > Sigmodon > Sigmodon hispidus. Next base: position 159,702 of record PVIH01003046.1, on the reverse strand, counting down.
CCAGAAATGACATGGATTTTGCACACTTCTTTCAGTGAGATTTACAGAGAGAACAAGAAAAAAAGCAAAACAGAAAAGATTATATAAACTCAAGGGTAAGAATTGCATGGTTTTGCTGCAGGAACTATAGAAACCGGGAAAGAAAAGATGTCATGCGGATGCAGGAAGGAACAGAAGAGAACAGAATAGCCAGGTACAGACTATTTGAGAGGGAAAATGGGAAAGAGGGAATATTTTAATTGATATGGGGGAGAGAATACAGAAGGAGGGTGATATCATCTCACAGACTAAGGGACTTGTGAAATGAAAGAAGATAGAGGAGAAATCCCTCGTCTGGACACTCTCTTTCTCTGCTTCATGCCTACTACACAGCCTCTTCCCTGTGCCTTGCCCTCTTGTTAAAGATCAAAACCTGAACCTAAATATGTATGTCTTTATTTAAGTTGTTTTTCTCAGGTATTTTCAGACTGATACAAAAAGCAACTAAAATAAAATATATGATTGAATCACAGCGGGGAGAGTTGGCAGAATCTATGTATACGCTGTAGAACAATTAAATGAAACTAGCAAACCTAATTTTGTGTTTAGAACTAAAATCTTATCATAGCAGTTTTGGAGTATGTAGTGTGTTTCTGATGACAGCAGTTACCATGCAATATCTCTGTAGACCTTGTCATCCTCTTTAACTGAATTCTAATAAACATCAACCATTGTCTCTACAGCCTTTAGATGCTGAAGGTTCACTTTCTCACAGTCCACATATTTGAAACCATAAAGATTGTGTTTTGTGCTTCTGTTTTGTGTGGTTTTGGCTCTGTTTTTGTCCCTTATTGAAGAGACTATTCTTCCTCGGTGCCCTGTCCTTGAACCTTATGACTAATGCCAGTTGATTATCTCTGAAGTCCATTGCCACATGCAGTTTTTACATGACAGTGGCATAGTGTTTTGATGTATTATTCTGATTGTTTTGACTATGCATGATTTTTCCTGGCTCCCTATTACTTTTATAATTGTGCTTTCAAAGTCTGAAAAGAATTTCATTTTGTATAAATTTGACTAAATTTTGTTTGAGATTGGTTTGGGTTTGGTGGATAATTTTTAGTCAGATTAAAGTATAGCACCAGAATATTGATGTTTTGCCAATTAAGAAGTGACAATCCCCTATCCTTCCCTCCGTCCCTCCCTCCTTCTCTCTCTCTCTGCCTTTCTCTATTTATTTATTTTTAAAATTAGTTTTCCAAGACAGGGGTTCTCTTTGCATCCCTCACTTGCACTGTAGAACAGACAAGACTGGCCTCTAACTCAGAGATCCAATTGCTTTCCATGTGCTAGGATTAAAGGCATGCACTGCCTGGCCCCTTTGTCTTTCTAAGGATAAATTTTGTTTTTTTTAAGAACTCGTAACAGCATTTACTGGAACATAAAGGAAGTTCTGCTTGCTATTCTTTACCATAAATATTTTTATTTAACCTCAATTGTCACTTTTATAAAACTTGATTTTATTCCAAGTAGCATCTTCTTAGAGCTCTGAATGCCCCAGAAATACAGTTGTAGACAACATACTCCTTTTTAACTACCCTAATAATTAAAGGAAATGTATTATCAATCACTGGATTTTCTTCAGAAAAGCCCCAAATAATTATTCCGAGTATTTAGTGGGGGAAGGCTGAAAGAGCTAAAAAAGAGCAGATAGATGACTTTTCCTTCTGAAGTACTCCCTCGAGTAAGTGTTTGTGTGTGTGTGTGTGTGTGTGTGTGTGTGTGTGTGTGTGTATGTTCATTTTTTTTGTCAATATTCTTAAAGGATATATTGATTCAATCACTTAGATTATTGTGATATAAAGATACAGGTAGGCATGTGAAGACAAGTTATTGACAAATGGAAAGAAAGTGATTTAAGCCTGGAGCATTATGTTCTGGCTAGAGTGTGAAAGCCAGCTCAGTGAAGTGAGAACTGGGTTTTGCCTCAGTGAAGGACCAAAATGCAAGTCCAGTTCCTGTGGAAAACAGGCTCAGGCATTGTACATCATTATAACCATGACAAAAACACTTAGCATGCTGACAGTGAGATTACTCTTCAACATCTCCAAAAGGGAAACATATTGCTCTTAAAAATTTAGACAGAAATAAAAATGATTTTTGTGAAGGTCTTACTTATTTCCTGCACATTGAAATCCAGAGTATGGCAGCAAAGTTACCTTTTCACAAATATCCTAATTGCTTGAAAATTTCAGCCTTAGCAGAGAGGTCCCTTTAGTGATGACACCTGAGTATAAAATAGCAAAAATTCTGGCTTTTGGAGGAGAAACTTGAAACATTCTGTTAGTGAAGTTTCCAGTGTATCCTGGATACCTGTACCAAGAAGCCTAGGCAGTGTTAAAGGGAGAACAGTCATTTTCTGGCTCCACATCTATCACACAGTGCTGACTTTCATGTTCCTTGACTGGCCTTTCATTAATTAGTTATTTGAATCTATAAAATATAAATTAGGACTGTAGTACCCCTAAAAGCTGAGCCAACCTTGTGAATGACTAGGTAAATGAATGACCCATTGACAGAAAGAGTACGAAATGTCTGAGATGTTTTCTTATTCTTGACAGCTCTAGTTAATCTTCCACGGCAGTAAGACCTGCTCAGTGAGAAAGACAATTTTTCACTGGCAAAAAAAAAAAAAATAACATTGGCCTAAAATATCACTGGAACATTTTTGAACTGGGGAAATCATGCCTAGCTGAAGAAACTTTTTCAGTCAAATATTTGGTTAAGAGAAATGACAGAACTGGTTGATAATAAAATATTTACATTTAAGAAAAATAAGTGTATACATATGATTGAATGTACACAGGAGAGACTTGAGTAATTAATATCAACTGCCTTTAATCATTACAAAAATACTCATTTCTATTAGAGACATTCTGTCCAAATAAGAAAAGATATGTGAGCTATTGATAAGGCTTAGTGATTCTTATTTGTTTTAGCTGATAGTGAGCTGGGGTTTTAAAACATAAGAAATTTACAGAGCAGGACAATTATATCTCCTAGGGATTACTTCATAAATATAGGCAATAGAGCAATGTTCTCTTGCTGATAGTTTAAAAACTTGCATATGCTAGTTTTGATTTGATAAACATATATTGGGAGTTTAGTGTTAACTTTGACATAATCTCTATCCTCTGATCTATATTACAAAACTGGAGATGTCCAAGTAATCACAAGGCCACCAGATCAGTGATGTGACCCTAGCCTACCCATGAGAAAGCAAGAAAATCTTTCTGGTCTAGAAGTTATTTATAACTGTTCTGAACAGATCAATAGCAATAATCTTTTAATTTCAAAGTTTGTTAAATATTGGAATCATTGTATATGCTATAAGCACAGGTCCATTTAAGAAAAGCTCTCTGAAACATCATCTCCAAGCTGTAGTTTGTGAGTCAAGGTCAGTCACTCTGGATGCTCTCTGATCATGTCCTCCGTGATAACATGTGTGTTCTTAAATACTAAATACATCCAGCTCAGTCTGTATAATGTTATTTGTAAATATATTTTCAGAACTAACCATTTGGCATTAGTTAACATGGCTTCATATACATGAGCTGAACAAGCACAATGAGGTAGACATGGTAATGTGTTTGGGATAGCCCAACAAGCTTCAATCCTATACAACCAACTACAAGCATATCTTTCCCCAGGGAAAGTCATATCATATTTTTTAAATGAAGCTATACAACGTCAGATGACCATAACTCTCCTAAGATTCATAGACTATCTAACAAAAATTCCAGAACAAGCTAAGAGAAATCTTTACAAGTTGTTGTTCAGGGGAGTCCCAGAGACTTCCAAGACAATATAGAGTATTGCTATTACCCTTGGTTGCCTCCCAGAAGCTGTAAATAAATCCCTATCACTGAAGATACATCCCACTTTGGACATGAGACTTGAAGCATTGAGCAGGAATTGACCTGAAACCCTTCTTTCTCCCTTACGACTAGCTTTCATACTACTGGGAGATGATATGCAAGCTGCTAAGAAAGGTAAGCAATCAACAGTCCCACTCAATTTTCATGCCTATGAGCCACAACAATGTCCAGTATATCATAATACCCTTAAAGGTGCAATAGTGGCACTTATTTCATGGGGGTAACTGACAGCTGTCTATTTAGGTTCAAGGACCATTTAAGAGGAGGGAAACCATGCCTGGTACTTTAAACTACGATAACAACTCGTGACTAATGTCATACATGGGTCATAGAGAATAACCTACTACCACCATTTTCTTAAAGCAGTATAACATAACTGCATTCTAAATATTTGCTCTTATGACCACAAGTAAGAGTAGATCTCATCCTTCATCAAAAAGCTTCTTTTTCCAGCAGAAGAAGACCTTTACAGGGAGCTACAACTAGTCAGAATGCAAAGAATAGCTGGCCAAACTCAGTGCCTTGTACATTCTAAATAAGTGCTCTACCAAGGAGCTGTGCTCCACCCAAACCTTTATGAGCTAAACTGCTTCCATATGCCAGCAACCTTCAAACTGCCTTAGTAAGAATGTTTCACAATAGAAGAAAAATAAAGAAATCTTAATTCAATAGATATTTCAGAAAAGAGGCACATAATTTACCTTAAGTAAAATTTTATAGATATGATTTTGCTTGTATAAGAAAAGGAGAAACAAATCCCTTGCACACAGTGAAATGTTAATAGGCTTAGAAAAGCCATGTGTCTATATCAGATTAGATTCTCAATGAAAACTACTGTGCATCACTTCAGAAAGTAGTTATACAGCAGTCTGGTTAATTCACACAGCATTGTAGTTATCCTGGATGAGTCTTAAAGTCTTCCCTGAGATTCTCACTTAAGTAGACAGGCAAGAGAAGAACAAAATACAACTACTGATGAGCTCTCTGTCAGGTATTTTAATATCGATGAAGGAGCTATATGAGAAGAGATTAGATAGCAATTTTGTACTGCACAATGATTTATGGCCAGGCAAGGTGGCATATGCTTTTAATATCAGCACTCAATAAGCAGAGGCAGGTGGATATCTGGGAGTTCAAAGCTAGTTTGGTCTACATAATGAGCTGCAGAACACCCATAACTATGTAGAGAGACCATTTCTTAAAATAATAAGTGAATAAATAAATCTAAATAAAGGGATTTACAGAGTTATTTAGTTATTTTTATTTATAAATTTTCATTGAAGATGTTAATAATCAGACTCCTATATTGGCCCATCAGATTTGAATAATAGACAGTCATGGATTAAAAAAAATATGTAACTTATTTTTTAACGTTCAGCTCTTTCTTTCCTTCACCTATCAAAGAGAAATAGAGTAGAATAGTCTCTTTCTACTGCTTTTTCAACTGTTACATGGACAATATTGCATTATCTACCAGGTATAAATAGAAAATACTGTAAACCTTGTACTAGATTATCCAGAAAGTTCTATGGTCCACTTAGAGTTGATTGAGTGCAAAATATCCACAATTCAGTGACAGAGAAAACATACCTATTTTGTTAGACTCGCAATTTTGGTGATTGACATTTGGGAACAGATACCACAATAACTAAGTTTCAGACGAGGCCATTCAGGTGACAGGGTATGCCTCAAACCCTCATCCTTTAAATTTTGTTTCTTTTCATCATCTGCTGGAGCTGGAGCTGGATATTCCAGGAGGACATTGCAGTTGTGGCTGCTGTCTGCCTCATCTGCTAGAACATCTAGCCAGTAGGCAGTATTGCTTTCTATTTTTAGACCTATACTCCTCAATACATGGCTGCTTTGTTTTTCCCACAAGATAAAGTATCAGGGTGATCAAGCCCAGTGTGATATCTACCTTCTCCTAAAGACAGAATTTCACAGGACAAAAAGTGAAGTTTAAAGATTTTTATGGGGCAACACCAGAATATACTAAGATCAACCTTCGACCCTAATGTAGTCAAAGTCAGCAAAGAACCTACTCAGAGTCAGTGGTGTTACACAGACCTCACTGCTCAGTGAGAGGGGTGTAAAACAGGCACGATCATCTCTCTATTCCTTCTCTCCTGCAGACTTCCACTCCATTGTGCATGTCTCACTGAGATTGTGAGTTCGTGACCTCACTTACTTAATCTAGCAATTCTCCTTATTACTTTCTATACTAAATATACCTCATGGGTTTATTTTGACAGTGGAATGAAATAAGTCAAGATAATTGCCTGCCACAGTACCTAGAACACAGTGGATAGTAAATAGTAACTTTCTCTTTTCTAAGTTAGAGATAATTACAGTTAATTACAGTGTGTACCTTGTGAGTATGGGCCTGTGTGTGTGTGTGTGTGTGTGTGTGTGTGTGTGTGCGCGTGTGCGCGCGCGCGCGCGCGCGCGGGTGTGCACGCGTTAGGGAAAAAGACAAAAAAAAAGTGAAATTGCTTTCTGTCAATGCCAGTAGCATAGCAGAAATAGAATCTTTCATGCTTCATTTCTGAGAAGCATAGAGTAGTGATGGACGGGTTTATTTCAGGACATTGTGAAGGAAAAAGTGCTTAATCATTTCATAGGGGCATGTGAGAAGCTACTTGTGAAAACTCTTGTCTTAGTTAGGGTTTTTATTGCTATGAAGGGACACCATGACCACAGTAACTGTTGCAAAGGAAAACATTTCATTTGAGACGGCTTATAAGTTCAGAAGCTTACAAGTTCAGAGGTTTAGCCCATTATTGTCATGAAGAGAAACATGGCGGTACATAGGCAGACACAGTGCTAAAGAAGGAACATAGAGTTTTACACCTGGGTTCACATGCAGTAGGAAGAGAGGGTCAGCCGTTGAACCTGGCTTGAACTTCTGAAACTTCAAAGCCCACCCCCAGTGCCACAATGCCTTCCAAAGGCCTATGCCAATCCAACAAGGCCACAATGCCTTCCAAAGGTCTATGCCAATCCAACAAGGCCAAGCATCTTCAGCCTTTTATAAAATGTCACTCTTGCTGAGCCTATGGGTGACATTTTCACTCAACCTACCACAACCCTTGAACAACTACAGTGTGGCAGGCCTGATATTGTTGTAGATGGTTTCTGGCCCAGACTTTCTGGTCTAGACCAGAGGTTTGTATCCATTCTCAGCCCCACTGCCATTTAGGCCCAAATAATCACACAGACACTTGTATTATTTTTATGCTGATCAACCTAGAGCTCAGGCATATTGCTAGATAACACTTGCTCTTAAAATAACCCATCTTGTTCAAACATACAGCTCGATATCGTTTCTCAGAAAAGCATTTCAGCTTCTTTCCTCTGTGTCTGTGGGGTCTCTTTCTGGCATCTGTGTCTGGTCTGCTCTGAGATGGTCCCAGAGTTTTCTCTGTCTTGTAGCCTCACCCAAACTTCCTGTCTGCCTCTAGCCAATCAGCTTTTTATTAAACCCGCATGCAGGACAATTATTTAAAATGGAACACATAATCCCACTACATAATACTCTGTCTTATGCCTAGTTTCCTTCCTGTTATATCAGGTTTCTCTTATATTGTGGTGGATATAAGCAAGCACAAACCATTCTGTCCTATATTACCACCCACTGAAGGATGGGGATTGTTTTAAATCTACTTTTTTATTCCAGAGCAATTGCCAGCTCTCTGTTTATAGTAAATGCTTTATAAATAAGAGCATAGCAATAAAGCAGGAAATAATGGCAACCCCATGCTAATTCAGGTTCTTTGTGTTTTTAGAATATGTTAACTGGAATGTTGGTTCTCCTTGCTGATTAGCATAATATAAACATTTTAAACATATATATGTTATTTATATTTACACACACAAATATACATGTATATAATGTCTTCCATAAAGAAGAGAAAAGAAATAATTCTACATTCTAAATATATCTGAATAGAGGTCATTTGACTATTGTCAAATATTATCAAGAATATTATATTATTGAAATCTCTTCCACTGCTAGACAAGTAACCCTGTAATTCCAGGGGAAACAACACAGTGTACTAGTTCTGGGTACCACCTGAACTTACAAATATCTGCCACTGCCTTACAAATATCTGAAATAGATTATGGTTGCTTTTATTTAACTAAAACATGGTTGGATTACTCAGGAACAATTTGGTAAAGTAGGGAAAAATTGTTAAGAGGCTTGAAATAGCTATGTTCCAATTATAGAAATGAAATTATGGATTTAAAATACAATTATAATTCCTCAGAAGAAAAGGATGCTATGGCAATGTTTCCTGTTTGAATCCAACTGTTCAGAAACCAGGTCAACTGTATCCACCAGCTTCTCTCAAGTCCAAAGGGACGTTGTTTGGCTGAATCTGTCACCATAGCTTTTTGTACCTGAAAATTATGCTTGTCTTATACTGTTTCCCCATTCCATTGCTTACTCACCTTCACATAAAGTACTCAAATACTGCCAGACAGAAAAATATTCATAGTTCTAGCTTTCTTTTTTTTTTTTTTTTTTGATTTATTTATTTATTATGCATACAGTTTTACAGAAGAGGGCGCCAGACCTCATCATAGATGGTTGTGAGCCACCATGTGGTTTTGCTGGGAATTGAACTCAGGACCTCTGGAAGAACAGTCAGTGCTCTTAACCTCTGAGCCATAGTTCTAAAGAACAGTTTGGTGAACTCCTTTGGAATAAGACATATACAGCAAAAGAAAGGCCACTAAAGTATTCTATGCTGTGAGAATGCATACATCCAATAATAATGGTATTATAATATTTAGTAATGCTATTAAAGCTCTTCTCATTTCTAGCATATACAGCTGGGTTTCTCTGACTATCCTAAATAAGTATCATTCATTATCCTCCTTTCCAGACGTCAAGAAGAAAAAATAACATGAGTTTAGAAATGATTCCTAAAAAGCAGGAAAGAGATTAAGGATCTAAAAAGAAAATATTAAGATTAGTTCTATAACAGAATGACTAAACTATAGGCCACTCTCTACTTGGTTGCTGAATTTCTTTGAATTATTTTTCTTAAATTCAATCATGTCTTCAGATTACTTCCTGATTAGGAGACAATAATGGAATGATGTAAAGAAGTCTAAGTAAAATGCTTGTTAATTGCCTTAGGAAACTAGACCAATGCATGTAAAACAACTAGAAAATACAAAATTATTGTCATGAATTTTGAATTCCTTGGTAAATCACAGGTCTCTTGAAGTTTAAGAAAGGAAAAATTAATATAGCAGAAGATAATTCTTCAAGATTGCAGAGACAAGAACTCTGAGTCTTAAGGAATGACAAAATTTGCAAAGGGCAAGAGGTTAAATAGATATTATAAATTGCCTGTACCAAAGTTAAAGATATCAGTTTCATTATTAATGCCTTGGTCTTCTTATCAGTAAAGGAGAAATAATTTTTTAAAATTATTATTTACATGAAAAGGAATATAATTAACAGTAAACATGTCACCTAAGCCTAAAATCTTAATCAAGAATACAACTTATAACAAATTCTGGCATGGAATGGGAAACAAATTTTTATATAGTATTGATGGGAGTTTATCCCAGTAAAGCCACACTGGAAATAATTCTGAAAATTTCTCTAACAATTGTAAATAGAATTTCTATGTGCCCAAGTGTGCCATCCCTGAGCATATACTACTACAGAAACACTTCATCACTGTGTTAGTCACACTAACTAGGAAATAGTCAACCTAAATGTCATCAATGGATTAAAGTATAAGGAAAAAATAACGTTTATACACACAAGAACCCCATAAAAACACTAAACCAGAAAATATAATGTATAAGCAAAAGATCTATAAAGATAAAGAAAAAAATACTCAGATAAATTATTAGGAGAAAAAAATTCTCCAAAAAATACCATTGATTTAATATTGTGTTGGCTACAAACCTCTGGATGTGGGATCTGCCCTTCGGTGCAGTGTGTATAGCCTGTCAGACTCCATTGGAAAACACTGATTGGGTGTAACCTGTTTCTGGTATTTGAGGTTTCATTTGGCAGTGAGAAATGTCTATTTGGGGCTTTGTCTCCATCATTATTTGATGAATTCAATTAGTCTTCCTTTATATGTGTATATATTTGAAGAAGCTTCTACTATAGAAGTTGGTTTCCATATGACTATTTTTTTTTTTTTTGAGATAGAGTTTCTGGGTCTCCTGGTACTTTCTCTATAGATCAGGCTGGCCTTGAACTCATAGAGTTTCACCTGCCTCTGCATTGCTAGTGCTGGTAATAAAGGCCTGCGCCACACTACTTCCTTCCATATGACTTCTGAAAAGGCCCTTAGTGTTAGATGTCTCTCCCTGCATTCCCTCCCTTGCTCATTTTTCACACCTCAATCTCTGTTTGATCCTGCTTTTCCAGCCCCCATCTATGTGTCCATAGCTATCCTATTTCACCTTCCTGGGAAAATCCTTCCCTCCCCCTAGGCTCTTACTCTATACTCATGGTTATACAGAATATTGTTGCTTACCAAAGATTTAAGCTAGCATCCACATATAAATGAACACATCACATATTTGTGTTTTGGGGTCTGGGTTCCAGCTCCATTGATTTATATGTGAACTTCATAATTTCATTTTTGTAGAGATGAGTAACATTTAGTTATATAAATGTAATACATTTTCTTTATCCACTCTTCCACTTATCTAGGCCATTTCCAATTTCTGTTATGAATAGAGTAGCAATGAGCAAGGTTAAGCAAGTGTCATGTAGAGTCCTTTGGGTATGTGTTCAAGAATGGTATAGCTGGATTTTGAGGTATTTCTAACATGAATAAATATGTGGCAATGACAAGACAGGTATGTAGAAAACAAGTTTCCCTGGGAACATATAACTAAAACATGTTTGACTAGATGAGGGTGGAAGAGAAATCTCGAGGTATAAGTGAATTTATATGTGGGATCTAATCAATTTTAAACAGAACTGTGCCACATACATTTGAAGGTACCTACTCATCTTTCACATGCTATGATTACCTCAGGATTGTGGTGTCACAGAATAGGGCTGATAAAAGGATTAAATATAGAAGGTGATAGTTATGTTGAGAGAAATGTATTTTACCTAATGAACTATGTGAATTAATTACTTAATACATGAATTTAAAGTTAAGGGTTTAATTTGAATATGAATGTGTATGTGGATGACAGCTTGGGCATTAATACATTACAGTATTGTATATTAACAAGCTACAACACTTGTTCATATTCATAGAATAACTAATATGTGGTTGTGCCTGCATGTATAATGGCTTAATTAATATTGACATCACTGTTATTCCAGTATCTTATCCTCCTGGTGACAAAGCCATCACCCCAAATTGTCTTGCTTATTTATTAAAGCAATTGATTCATCTACCTGACATAACTGGGTACTAGGATTTTAAAACAAATAAATATTCCTTTTCCTCATAATACTTATTCTCCTAAAAAGTGGGACATATATGCTTAAGAACATATACAGACTGACTACAATTGTGTACTCTAAAATTTATAAGGTTTTAATCATCCTTCTTGGGGTCTAAAACAAAATCTCTCATTATTACTATTTTAAGAATTCTATGCTTTAATATTATTTAAGTAATGGTATTGAATTTTATGCTGAATTTTAGGTGGCAGAATAGCATACAGAAGGCAATAAATTGTCATAAGCACAGAATCTGTGTACAGCAGAAATTCTTCTAAAACCTTAAGTACTCCTGGATCATAGTCCAGATCTTTCTGCCCAATCCTACCCCTTATATTGCCAATGTCCCATTCTATTATTTAGGCAGGGTTTGGTCCCCATTTAGAGCAAACTCTCTATGGCTGTTTGTTTAAAATGCATGCTAGACATGTCAGAAGTCATCAGGTTTTGCCATGTACTAGCTTTATGACAGATCCAGGCCACAGACCCAGAGCTTGGCAAGTACCATATAAATTATAGCTGTGCTGAAGCAGTCAGCAGTTGCACTCAATGCAGGCGTACCTTCCAAATGCTTCTGTAAAAACAAAAATGATACAGTTATCTAAGAAGAAGAAGTAAAATCTAATTCTTTCAAAACTACAGATCAAGCATTCAATAAAATTCCTAGATTGTTTATAGTACATTTTATTTTATTTTTCTAATAAGCCTAAATCTTTTACCAGTAAAAGAAAAAAAAAACTATTGTGTTATGCAATGCTTTTTTCTCTTTATTTTTTAGTGTGTATGTGCATGCATGCACGTGTGTATGTATTCACATATGCAACATTATGTGTAGAGGTCAAGAGAGAACCCACAGCAGTAGCTTCTTCCCCTTCATTGCTTCAGGGTTGGCAGCAAGTGTCTGTTCTTGCTAAGCAGTCTCTGAATTCCTGCTGCACTTTTTCTTTAAAAGCCCTTATTCTAGAGATACAACTCAGTCATTAACAGCATCTCAAAAAAAACAGACATGAATAATTTTGCTTATTATTTAGTATTGAGCATTTCTTTTCGGCAATTTTTTAACTGTAGGTGCAAATCTGTGTTGTTTCTATTCCATTTTGTAAGAGAGCAAGGGAAAAAAGATTATTATTTGATAACCAATCTACTTCTATAATATAAACTCAATGGTGCATATTAACTGTTCTGTGTTAAAAGTTTAGATCAAACATGGTCTTCTCATACACACATTTGATCACACTAATAGAAAAGATGTCAGGATGCATGCAATTTTAAAACTAAGATAAAAGTCTATCAATTTAGGATTCATATTAAACACTAAGAAATAAAACCTGTATACTTGACTACAATCAGAATTTCACCATGAGATGAAAATTTGGATAAACCAACATTCATATTTAAATGTTCTTCATAATTTTGTAGACTATAAAAAATTTTAAAAAGTAAACCTCAGATGGATTTTATTAGATGTTTTAAATATGCTTAAAATTTTCTTCACATTTGTACAATCATCACAGATTTCTTATATACTCTAATTGGATTTTTAAACTATTTTTCCAAGAAAAACACACAATACCTAATCCCTTTCAGACTATCATAAGAGATGAATTTTTCTATTCCTTTAATATCATTACAGAATTCCTTCTCCAGCAATTAAAGATTTTATAATAATCAATATTCTAAAATCTTCAGCCAAAATAAATAAATAATTAAAGCATATTTTGTTTAAATAAAATAATCTTATATTTATGGTTGTGAGCCAAGCCTTTAAGAGTTGAGCTATCCCTTCAATTTTTTCTCTATATTTTGTGATTATGGAAGAGTGTACATGAATGGCACAGCATGATTAGTCCAGACATGAGACACTTGGCTGGAATCTCAACTCTCCCTCCATCATCCACTGTGTACATTCCCAGAGTCAATCTCAGGAAGTGAGGCTTAGCAACAATCTCTCTTAACTGCTAAGCCATTTTGATAACATCCAGAAAAAAAATCTACTTTTTGAAGCGTTTATTAATAGTGTTTACTGTGGAGAAACTATGAAATAATATATATGGTTCTAATATTCTAACATTATCCCTTTTTACATTTTTATTCTCAGGATATTATTTCCTTCTGGGAAAAACATCATCACCCAGATCTCTCTCTCTCTCTCTCTCTCTCTCTCTCTCTCTCTCTCTCTCTCTCTCTCTCTCTCTCTCTCTCTCTCTCTCTCTCTCTCTCTCTCTCTCTCACACACACACACACACACACACACACACTTAATATCAGTGGGTATGAAGTTTGCTCATAAATAATGAAAGATCAAAATAGAAGGCTAGAACATAGCTAAATGTCACAGTGCCTCATTTCTGCATTGATGACCTCTGGCAGGGGTGTAGGTGAGGAAAGACTTGTTTTCTTTAAGGGCCTGGCCACAGGGAGTTTAACCATACTCCAGTAAGTAAATGAGCAGCATGAATGGGCTTTTTTTGTAAATGGGGAGATCATAAGAGTGGATATGAATCTGAGAGGATTGATAACTCAGTTTGATGGGGTGCATGATTAAAAATCACCAAATAATAAATTTTAAAAATAGAAAGACAAACAAAGTGGCTGAAAGGAACTTGCCCAAAGTTGAGTAAAGGATGAAAATGGCCTTGAACCTCAACAAGTTTCCCTGGCCTTAGTACCTCCTAAAGAAGAGGTTGGTGTTAGGAAGACAGCCACAGGGACACAGGCATGGACAGAGCACCAGAAGCAAATAGAAATTTGTGCAAAACTTCTTTTGTTGTGTATATATTGTTGTGTATATATATATATATCAATTTTTTTAGGTGTCTTAAAAAAGTTGTAGTTGAGAATCTAAAGATGAATATGAATACAATGGGAAGAAAAGCAATATGTATTTCAAAAACAAATATAACTTCTATGGATTAAAAAATACAGTAATTTTAAAAGAGGCTAGGTCAGGTGGCCAATAACCTGCAACTAGATAGGCCAGGGACCTAGGGACAAACCAAATTCCACTGTTATGCTAGAGGACTATAAGAGCAAAATGACTCATGATGACACACACTGCTGTATTTATGAGTTAATGTCTTGCTCAGCCACCATCAGAAAATCTTCCTTCTGCAGTACTTGGGAACAGAGACCCACCACTAGACAAGGTAGAGAATAAGAGACCTTGGAACACTAAGTTCCAAAATGGAATGTCTCCCTCATCTTCCTCCCATCACAATTCAGGAAATCCTATGAAATAGAAGAAGGAAAGATTGTATGGACCAGATTCAACAGAGGTCATCCAGGAAACAAAGCCTAAACACAGCAGGACTGATACATATATGAACTCACAGAGACTGTGGAAGCAAGTATAGGTCTTATATAGGTCTGGACCAGAAGAGGTCCTGTTGCTGAGAAGGGATGTGAACATAAGCCCATATTCTTAAGCCAGAATGAATCTACAATTGGTAATACTGGCAAATGGAAAATTAGTTTTCTGCCTTGGAATCTCACGGTGTAAACAAACCACTCTTAAGGCCAGGACCCAAGCCAAGCAGTTGATGGTCAACACAAAATGAACTCTATGGTATTTTTGAACATGTGTGTGAGTATGTGTGTGTGTGTGTGTGTGTGTGTGTGTGTGTGTGTGTGTGTGTTTGTGTGTGTGTGTGTGTGTGCATCTATATATGCTTCTTGTGCTTCTTTTTTGGTTCTTTCTCTTTCCGTTTATTTCTTTTGCCCAAGCCATGTTTGCATGATTTTATATATTATTATTATTTAAAAGTTTTGCTTTATAATGATAAAGAAAAAAGAATGTAGATTTGGATAGACAAGGAGGATCTCTAGAGAGCTAAAAGAAAGACAACCATAATCAGAATATATTATATAAAAATCTATTTCAATAAAAATAAAAATCTATTAGATAGATTTAATATAAGACCAGATCCTGTAAAATATGACATGACTATCCAAATGCAAATATTTTCATAGAAAAATATAAACAGAAGCTCTGCAATGTACAGATCCCAGCAGCCTAAAATCCCTGTATTAAATGTAGGAAGAAAAATAATGAAATAAAGAAATAATGACCAAAACATTTACATTTTCAGAAGTGATACAATTCTATTGACATAGAACAAGGTATTCCAATAGAAATGGGTTATTCTTTCATGCAGAGAGAAAAGAACCTGCCAAATTAGAATTTCCTATGTAGCAAAAATAATCTCAGGAAAAGAACTTTTCAGGAAAGCAACAGGGGAGTGTGTCAATCACTGGCTGAGATGCACTCTCATACATATGAAAGGAAGTCTCTTGGTTGAAGTCATCCCACATAGAAAAGCATATCTATGCACAGGAACTGGTGTCAAAGTGGAAAAGATGTAGGTTATTTTCTAAAGACATTTCTTGCTTAAAATTTTAAGGGCAAAACATTTACTATTCTGTGGGTTTGCTACAAAAGTTTATCTTAAATGGAAACTGAAGATACGCTTTTTCAGAATCATCAGTCTTTTAGTTTTGAAAGTATATTTGGACTTCCTGGATTTCATCAGAAATATTTTTTAAATGGCCAGAAAAGAAAACATTCAGGGGTGTAGGTGAGGAAAGACTTGTTTTCTTTAAGGGTCTGGCCACAGGGAGTTTAATTATGCTCCAGTAAGTAAATGAGCAGCATGAATGGGCTGTTTTGTAAATGGGGAGTTCATAAAAGGGTGTATGAATCTGAGAGGTCTGATAACTGAGGTTGATGGGGTGCATTATGTAAAAATCACCAAACAATACACATATACATAAAAAAGAAAACATTGAGGCATATAAATTGATTTTTAAAAAAAGAATCTCTATAGTACAAACACGAATTAGGTTTTAGAAATAATTCTCTACTATTCCCAATACTAGGGCTCCAATAGTCAGCTGTCTACAGCTGATCCTATGCATGTCAGTTTCGCAGTGTTTATACTGCCTACAATGCACTCCTCATGAGCTCCACATCCTTTATTTTTCTGTTTTGTTATTATTTGTTTGTTTATCTGTTTTGGTTAGCCTCAGCTGACCCATTGTGGAAAAGCTTTCTCAAAAATGATAGCTTCTGCCTTAGTTCCTTTCCAATTTCAATGATCAAACACCACTACCAGAGAAATGTATGGAAGAAAGGGCTTATAGTTCTAGGGGATTAGCATCCAAGACGTCATGGTAGCAGGAAGAGCTGAGAGCGCAAATGTTGAACCACTAAAAGGAAGCAGAGAGAACACCCTGGAAATAGTACATTAATTTTGAAACCTCAAAACCTGCCCCCAGTGACACACTTCTTACAGTAAGGTGACAAATCGTAAACCAATGCAGTGTCACTAATTGGGAATCAAATAGTCAGAAGCCTTAGAATATGAAAGACAACTCATGCAAATGACTATAACCTCAACAGAAGCATTTTAAAATTTTCACACACACACACACACACACACACACAACTTCATATCTTACTGTGAACATTCATTACCCATTATAAGAAGCCCTCAAGGTACTGGATTTCAGCTTGTGTTGCCTACCTATTTAGCTTACAGTCTGTGGTTAGTACCATACAAACATGGCTCCTTGTGTACTGCACTATCCACAGGATAATTTTTTTCAGCAACCCTATTACAAGATAAAAGCAGGAAAACTACCAGAATAATCCAGTATTCTATGACTTTAAGGCACACATGTGCATGTGTGTATATAGAGAGAGACTCATTCACTCCACATTCCCAGCTAACGTGAAACTTATGGAAATCTTTCTGTCACTCAGGAACTGGGATACTGGGCAGCAGCCACCATAGCCAGCTCAAGCTGTGTGGTTGTTTCTTCAAATATAATAGGTAGTTTATTTGTTCAAAATAATTAATATAATTAGTAGCTTATCCTTGTAAAAATAGTAAGATGTTGTTTTTTAAAAAAGAAAGAGTGTTATAGAAAACATGAATGGAGTAATTATTTGAAGCAGATATTATAAATATTTTAGGTTATGCCATGTAATATAGAAAAATTTTGTCAACTCCCAAATAAATTTTATAACTCTCTAACCAAGAAATTATATTAATTTTAAATAGATCAACTTTTCCTTAATGCATGTTATATATGTAGGAGATTACATTATATTATAGCCCAGGATATAAAATGATAAGACAACTTTAATTTGTATATTGATGATTCATGAAATGTTCTGATCGTTCCCAGATGTGTCAGTGTGTGATACTCCATGAGAATTTAGACTGTGTCAATAGTAGTTATTTTTATGATTAAATAAGAGCAGAACTTATTTCAGTGTATAGTTTTTAAAAATATAGTTTTATATATCTCTCTTAACCCAGTTACAAATAGCTCTAAATTTTGTAATACAATAGCATAAAAATTTTGGACGTTAAGCCAAGCATATGTTATTCTGCTATATTTACTTTGTGGTATAATGTAACAAATATTATCTATCTCAAAGGGCATTATGTTTCTGATTTCATTTTGGTTATGTTAGCTCAGAGATGTGAACATGCCCACATCTTGTAGTTTATTGATATTATAAGTGTTTTAAAGCATATGTAATCAACATCTAAAAGAAGCATATAGCTTATAAAACTTATACTTAAATGAGAGTCTGGAAAATGTAAATATTCTTACATTTCTACATTCAGAGGATATTTGACGATTTTTATTAAGTGTGTCACCTAAGGTTTTCTCCTAAACATACATTCCAAAATGCCTTATAATACCAATAATTAAAATGTAAAATAATAATGATCTTCAATAATAGGCTGCAATCATTGTAGTAATAATTTTCGGAAGATAACTTCAAGAAGCTAATAGGAAATGCAAAATTATAGTGACTGAATAATGGGTGTAATCAAATGAACTGTTTTCCTACTAAACATGCATATTTGATAGCAATCTGGTTAGCTGATATTGTCAGCTACAAATCAACTTGGCAACAAACAAACCAGATTACCTTTCAAAGTAACTGAGGACACTGGGCCTGAAGACATGGTTCTAGTTATTAAGTGCATGCCACTGGGCCTGGAGACATGGTTCTAGTTATTAAGTGCATACCAGACAAACATGAAGACCAGGACTGGTATCTTTAGCATTCATGTCTATAAAGCTACATCTGGGGTGCAGAGATAAACAGAATCTTAAAATTTGCTGAATGACCACTCTAGTTAAATTAGTGAGCATTCAGTTCTGTGAGAAACCTAGTCTCAAAAAAAAATAAACTGGAAAACAATTTAGGAAAATATTCAACATCAATATCTTGCCTATAAAAAGAGAGGGGGAAGGGGAAGAGACGTATGTGCATACTCTAGCACATATATGTGATGTATTAGTTTTCTGGCTCTTACTGACACCCTTGTAGCCTCAGTGCCGCTTAGCTCCAAATTATCACACAAAAGCTTATATTAATTTTATGCTGATTGGCCTGGAGCCCAAGCATGTAACTTGCTAGCTCTCAATTCTTAATCTAACCTATTACTTATCTTGCTCAGCCATGCATCTAGTATCTTTTCTCAGCAGCATTTCAACTTCTTTCCTCTGCATCTCTGACATCTCTGCTCATTTCTGTAGTGTCTCTGCTCTGTTCTTCCTGTTCCCAAAGTTTTCTTAGTCCGGTAGCCCCACAAAACTTCCTGCCTGCCTTTAGCCAATCAGCATTTTTTTATTAAACCAGTAGGCAAGAAAATTATTTACAATGTAACAACATAGTCCCATGACACTAGTATATTTCAACAATGACTACATACACATGCACACACACTTGAGAACACTACTTATACCCACATGGTGCTGATATTTATAATGGAAATGTACAGGTAAACAATTATAAAATTCAAGGGTCAAATATTAGTAATGGTGCTAGCTGACACAATTTGGATCCTTTAGCAAATATTCATAATGAGTTCTCTGACTTTACTCTGTATCCACAGACATAGCATTTAGCATAATTACGGGTTAAATAGTTGCTGAAGCAGTGACTTACTCATTGAAATATTTCAGAATTTTTTTACAGTGACAGAATCTATATGTTCTCTTTTAATACAAGAGCACTCTCTACTTTCTAGGGTAAAAGGACACAAAGGTTAGTAAATTGTTAACAAGATGTCCAGTAGATTACTGTTCTTTGGCTTCATTGCTTTAAACATGTTGCCTAAGGGAGTAAGAAAGCTTAACACAGGTTAGAGTGTCCTTTTTCTGTCTCACTGTGGCACAGCACAGTTACATTTTATGAGCTCCAGAAAAACAAATGAAAACAGTAATTCAGACTCAAGTCTGAATAGCTCTATAATGTCTGTATTTTGCTCTCCATTTTTTTGCAAAGCCAGGAGAGTGCTCACATTCCAAAATTAAAATCCCACAACCAACAAAGCAATTCAAGTGGCAAAGACCTTCAGCCCAATGAAGAGGTGTGCAATGCAGATGTCAGTGAAGGGCAGGCACTTTCTCCAGTTTATTCTTAGGATCTCAGAACTTAGCAATTTTGATGCCCTCCATGCCATTTGAAATCACAGGGACTTGTATATGAAAACAGATCTTCTCAGACCCTTACGTTAGCTCTCTTACACTCAAGATTTTATGAGAGATGTCTTTGTAGTGCTGTCATAGACTTCAGAGCAAGTCACATGTAGGTGACATTGTTGTTGCTGTGGATTTAAAGATAGCATTAATATTTTTTTTAAAAAAGTATTCACTCCTGTGCCAAAAGGAAATAGTAGACTTACATGAGTGTGAGTGAGAAGGGTCATTCTGTTACTCAAAAGATAATAGATGAGCTAAGAGGCATTTACAGTGCTGTGCGGTATATAACACAAAGCTGGCCTCCTCTCATTTCTTGTTTTTTCTCCTGCTCTACCTCATAAGTAATAGAAGCACTTCAGAAATACCAGGAAAAAAGTAGTAATTTTTTCCCACTCAGTTCTGGAATATGGTATTGTTCAGCATTTGGAAAAGTATCATTATCTGCAAAGAAATACAGGTTGTATGTAGGCACCTTGTTGGGAATGAATGAATTAACAAATATTAAAATATTGTTTATATACATATATATATATATATGCCTGAAACTTTTTTGTTTGTGTATTAGGGTTCCCTCTTTTTTTTTTTATCAATATTTCTTGTCATGTGAAGTGAAATCAGCTTTAATTGACAACTTAATTTTTCTTTTTCTGAAAATCATGGGCTTGAACTATGTGTTGGATCCTCTCTGACTCTTTATGAAAAAGGGAATAGTATAAAGAGCATGGACTTCTGAAACCTAACAGAAAAGGGGGCATAGGAAACACTTCCAAAGGGGAATGGAGGTTTCCTTCAAGTAAACAGAACAGTAAACTGCCACTTAGCACTCACTATGTTTCCGGAAGCAGCCTGCTTCCAAAGATGCTCATAATAATGCGATCATCCAAGAGACTCTAGTGTTTGCGTAAAGATAATATCACCTTGCCAATAGACAGTTCTCCATTTCCTTCTGCTAACATATGATGGATTTGATAAATAAACTACTGTACCTATGAGCCGAAGCAAAATACATGCTGAATGTCCCAGTCAGTGCTGAGCTCTCCGCTTGAGTTTCCTTGGTTGTTGTAAAATTTCCAAGGCTAGATTTATAAGACAATGTTCCCTGCTCCTTACCTTCACCAGAATTAAAATTCCCACTCTAAACTCAGGCACAAAGCAAGAAAATTGGTTTTCTTAGAATTTCTAAATACTATATTAATTTTGCTTACTTAAAAGGAAAGATTAGCACTTTAAAATGTAGAAAAGATCCATATTTTGTTTATTATTTTTAGTATAAATAATATTTAGTTATAATAGATTGAACTTTGCCCTATCTGTAGCATTTCTGGAGTGAGACTGATTAAATCTACGCCCCTAAATAATTAGAATGATCTTGCTTCTGATCATAAGAGCATTATTAGTTGACCATAAATTTGAAAGCAAGACATACTATAGAGGCAGAAATTCTTTGTTGTTTCATTTTTATTAAATTGTGTAAAAACATATATACTTCTTTCTGGTGTGTGTATGTGTGTGTGTGTGTGTGTGTGAGAGAGAGAGAGAGAGAGAGAGAGAGAGAGAGAGAGAGAGAGAGAGTTAGTTCAGATTTCAGTTGTTTGTCTCACTATATTGTCTATCTCTTTAGAGTAAACTAATACATTTTAAAGCATTTTTTTTATGTTCTGGTGCTTGACCTGAAAAGTCAGATGAATAATTATATCAGTCTTAATAAATGTGCATGATTATCTTGCTAAAGGAGATAAGATCGGATTTTTGAACAGGATAAACTTTTTCCTCTCCATGTTGCTATTGGTCCTGAGGTGTTATTACAAAAAGAGTAACCCTAACTAAAATATTGCCCCAGCCAAAGAAACCGATAGAGAAGATGGATTCTGTAGGGAAAATAACTGACAGTGAAATGTAATAGGGGCTAATTTTGTTATATTATCTTTTTTCTTATAGTTGAATTGCATAGCTTTTAGCAGTGCTATCAGGACCTTTCTTTGATACTCACCTGGCTTTTGGGAACTTATTCCCCATGTTGGATTACCTCTCCTGGCTCTGACATAAGAGACAGAGAGCAATGCAGCCTCAACTAGGTGAGCCACGTTTGTTCATGCCAATAGGAGGCCTGCCCCTTAATGAAT
Source organism: Sigmodon hispidus (assembly GCA_004025045.1). NCBI lineage: Eukaryota > Metazoa > Chordata > Mammalia > Rodentia > Cricetidae > Sigmodon > Sigmodon hispidus. The sequence goes on along the minus strand of PVIH01003046.1, from coordinate 137,704 downwards.
AGAGATCAAGGAGGAATAGAAGGAGAGAGGAGTGGTCAGGAAGCAAGAGTGGGGAGGACAGAATGGATGAGTAACTCTAGTTGGTATGTAAAATAAATGAGAAAACTATTATTTAAATAAAATTAAAAGATCAATGTCAAAAAAAAGAAGATAAAATCTTGGTCTTTATATCAGATTTAGTGGCACCCTTCTGTAATTCTAACATGTGATGATGGGGCTGGTAGGAAGATACTGAGTTCAAAGTCAATTAGGCTACATAATAATTTCAAATTCAACCTAGGCTATGTGGTGAGACTGTGGCCCCAAAAGAAAAGTAAATAAAAGTATTTTGGCATTTTACAATGATCTAAAGATTGAATGAAGCTTGTTAACTTTCTCTGAATTTACTAAGGAGATAGTGAGATGGTAGAATGGGAAGTGAGAGGGTTTATGGTAAACAAAGGGAAGAGGAGTGTCAAAGTGGAAGGGAGGAGCAAGAAGAAGTACAGAGAAGGCATATGGGGAAGACTAAATGGTACTAAAAACATTTATAAAAGGACATAGAAACCTACTTGATGAGGGATGTCTTTATGCTGTGAATAAAGGACTGTTTTGGCTTATGTCAGGCATTATAAAAATAGACAAAAAATCGAGATATACTTAAAAAAGAGGGCAGAGTCAGAGACTCAATCAAGCCACAAAAAGCCAACATATAAAAAAACAAACAAATAAGCCATAGGTCATGTTACAAGATAAATTAGTAAAAATAAGTTAAATTAAAAGATATAGCTAGCAATATGCCTGATCACAGATAAAATAACAAATAATTAATGTAAGTATCTGAGTAATTTTAGGGGCCTGAAGAAGGCAGGCAGATTCAGACCATGAGGCTAGGCAGTTCGAAGCTACAGATCTGTGGGTCTAGACCTCCTACAGACAAGCTAAAAAAAAAAAAAAAAAAACTTGTTAAACTTGTTAGAGATGGCGCCCAATGTGGGGCATGTCTCTAGAGTACAGAGAGCCTGAATGGGGCATAGCCAGATCCCACTGAGATGCTAAGATGTTGACCTTCTTTCCTGTTTGTTCCTGCCTTCTCAGGGAGCAGATCGACCATCCATCATAAGACCATTCCACTCTCCAAAAATTGTCTTAAGGTTCAATTATATCAGTGATTATTTATATAACTGCTTAATAAATATTAATCCTTTATAAGATATATTGCTAGTAAATTTTTTGCAGTACCTACTGCTAGAAAATCTTCATAAACACATAAAAGAGGGGAGAGGGTACCCTATGCTAAGGCAACAATGACCCTACTAGACAGCAGAAGCTACCTCATAAAAATCCCAGTTGTTACCAGTTAAGTTTTTACAGATATCCACCAACATTACAAAACTTTGCCACTGCTGTTGGTTACCCGCCAGAACTTGATGGTAAGACCATTTTGATGAAGAACATACATACTTTAGTCAAAGAACATGGAAGATTCAAGCTAGTATGAATCTGGAAGCTTCATCCCTACTGGCTTTATTTCATAGTGCTGAAAGGTGCTATGAAAGCTACTGGAAATAAAAATAAATAATGATAATCATTAATGATAAATGATAAAAAAAATCAATTATCAATTATCCCCATCCTTGAACCCCACAAGCTAAAATATGACTGGCCCCGTAAGAAGTGTTTTCTGGTACAATAGAGTACAAACATCATGAGAACAGCCAACCACTTACTGAGTTACATCTTTAATGGCAGCAAGCTATATTTTTCTGCTACAAAACCATGCCTTCTCAGATGTACATATAATTCCTCTGAGAATTATATAATGTTTGACAATTACCAGCCATATTGCTACTTTCTTCTTCTGGACATTGAGTTACCTGAGAATATAGATTAATATATGATAGATATACAGATTAGTAGATATGTGATAGTTAAATAAATGATAGATTTTAATTTATATGATGCTGTCTAATAGGTATTCAAAACCTATTTTTATGTAGTCAAAAGTTACTGTCCTACCCAGTTGTCCCTCAGCTATTTAGTTCCAAGTAATCACACAAAGGTTTATATTAATTAGAAACTGTTTTGCCTATGGCTCAGGCTTATTACTTGCTAGCTCTTACTCTTAAGCTAACCCATATTCTTATCCATGTTTAGCCACATGGCTTGGTATCTTTGCTTCAGTGCAGTATTCTCTTATTTCTTCCTCTGCGTCTGGCTCACATCTGCTGTTCTGCCTTTCCTTTCCCATAATTCTCCTAGTCTGGTTGCCTCTCCCCAATTTCCTACCTACCTTCTGGCCAATCAGCATTTTATTAAACAAATCCAAGTGAAAAATACTTATATTATCTAATAATTTTTAATTTTAATAAATATTAGTATCCAGAGTTTTTTAGATTTTATACTATTTTATACTTTTTTGCTTTCCTTCAGTTCTTTCCACATCTTAAAAGAAGTGGACCATAAAAACATGACATATTAGAGATTAAGTTTGTTGAGGTGGAAGACTATAAGCACGGAAAGTATCATGGCTTCCAAGAATCAGAAGGTTCTCCATACCTGGCTGGATCACAACTCCAATCCAGGGTTTCTAACAATAATTTCAGTAATCTTTACCTTCAGTTCTTCATTTTCTGTTCCAAACTCGCGTTTTCCCAATACTAAAAGTTTCAACACAAGCCATTGCTATTTGAAGACAAAAAAGATTCAGGAAAAATCCTAGATAGTTAGTTTCATTGCACAGTCCCTGAAATCTGTAATTATAATGTGAATCTATTTTGCCCTTTTTTGCAGTTCCTCAGAGATATCCCTTTCTACTCGCCATCACTGAGATTTATTGGTATCATTTCATTTGCCAACTGTCCTCTTCATTTGACATTAGGGCAGATGTTCGATCTGGCATCATTCCCAGATGAAATCAATGTGCATAGTATGGATGCTCCTTGGTTCATTTCAGAACATTTTTCTGTCTACAGAGTGAAAGACAGGTAAGGTTCTGATGGCACGATTCAAGTGAGGTTGCTTGTTTCATCTGCAGCTCATTGCTGCTTCATAATAATATTTAAAACAGACTTTCCCAAAAGATCTGTGTAAACTAAGAAGTGATCATTAAGGAAAAAAAAAAGACTAAAACCACAGTTGCTACCAAATGCTGGCTAAGAGAAGCTAGAAAGCCACTGGTAGATGACAAAACTGCTCACTACTATTGCTGTTGACTTGATTGTTATTGACTTTTTATTCTATTGTTTTTCACTACTCTCAACTAGAAAGCAGAAATTTACTTAGCAACACTTATAAGTGATTTTTACAACTCTTACAAAAGCATTTTATAAATATTTCCAAAATATTTGCCATATTCTGTTTACATACAAAATTAATATAATTGTTCCAAATAAATTTAGTGTAATGAGTATTATCTGTCTAATGCTTTTATCAAATTCTCAGTAATGTTTTAAATGTTTTAATTTATGGGCTGGGGTGATATATCATTGATAAGAGCATTGGCTGTGCAAGTTTGAAGACCTGGGTTAAAAAACACAGGAACTATGGTCGGGAATGGGTGCACATGCATTGATACACATGCACCCACATGTGAGAATAAATCTACACATATCTACATGGGAGAAATGAATGGAGAAAGAGAACAGTTAAACATCTACTCACAAAATATCTCTTTACATCCTAATATTCTGCTCACTTTCTTCCTTCTGACTGTTGATATGTAGATAAAACTGTTGGATAATCTAGTAGATGAACTTTTGTAGATCCTACTAATCTATTTTAAAATAACTGAAACTATTTTGAGCTGTGTCTATGCCACAAAGCATGTAACATGAGACAGGGATGAGGTAAATGCTTCTGAAGTGACAGGTTGTAAGTGACTAAGGCAGAAGATGATTCATTTGTTCATCCTATTGATTTGAATTCTTGAAGGACACAGATCATAAGGCTGAAGGAGAAATGAAATGCGAAGTGTTTCTGCAAATGGACTCTAAATCCCTCAAATGAATCCAGAAGTAGATGGGGCACAAAAGAGGTTGCTTTATCTGAAAGTCAACTCACCTTCCAGCTTGGTAGATTTCCAAGTTCCTGAGACTTCTTGACTTTGCTCTGATATCAGAGTGATTTTAAGGGTGAAAAAAATATTCAGTAGAATCAGATGATTCAAGTTTGAAAATGAACTCTGTGTGTGTGTGTGTGTGTGTGTTGACTCATTGACTCTAAATAAGTCATTGAAATTCTCTAAGCATAAATTAAGCATATAGGTGAAGATATATTAAAAATCATTATTTGTTTATTGCCAGAGAAATTTGGCAAGCACTCACATAGGTATATAAATTTTATCTTGGCCAAAAATAGTATTTTGTCTTAGCCAAATGACCTTGGTCACCTCAGTTAACTTCTCTGAACTTAATTTTTATTTTTCTGACAAAGTGTAGGGAACAATTTCTATTCCAATTATCTTATGGATTTATGAAATGATAAAAAATCTATTGTATTATCTAAAAATAAACTTCATAGGCAGAAGCTAAATATGTCTTTATAAAGAATAAATTGTTTCCTCGTCATACTCCTAAAGGAACATTTTTAGATAAAATTCATTGATTTGTTACTTACCCACACAAATATGTTTAGGTATAGTTTGGAAGCTTGGCCCTTTGTGGTTCACAAATCTATTTTTTTTTATGCCTGTATAGTTTGAATTTTAAGACCTTTAATACATGTGCTTACATTATCCTTTTATTTCATTGTATTTTGTTTTATTTTTAGAAAATGCTAGGCTAATATATAAAGTAACATATTTCACAAGGCATCTGAATATTTACTGTGGTTGTTTAAATGAGAATGGTCCCCATAAGTTTATATGTTTGAATATTTGGTCCCCAATTGGAGGAACTACTTGGGAAGATTGGAAGGTAGTCCTGTTGGAGGAAATGTGTCACTGGAAGCGGTATTTGAGGTTTCAAAAGCTCATTCCATTTCGAGTTATCACCTTCTACCTCATGCTCGTGGAACAGATGTCAGCTCTCAGATACTGCTCCAGCATCATGCCTACAGGCTTGCTACCATGCTTGCTGCCATGATGGCCATGGACTCTAACCCTCTGACATGTTAACCTCACTGCCAAAACTGTTTCTTTTATAAGTTTTCTTGTTTATAGTATCTCATCACAGCAATAGACAAATAAATAGGACATATTTGTGTCATATTCTTGGTTCTCATTCATCCCATCTCCCACTGCCCTCCATCCATATTCTCCTCATCTTGGCTGTTGCCTTTTCTTCTCCTAGTTATTTCTTTGTATGCTTTCTTAGACTTATATTGACCTGTTTATTCAAACATAGTATGTGAACCTGTGTCAAAGGTACATGCTTAGGTGTACAGTCACTTAGTCAAATGAATATTCTATTATCTAGAACTACTTTGTGTTTTAGCTTGAATCCAAGGCTAATTTTAAGGTCTCCTTAAAGCTGTTAGAACAACATTCAGGACATCACATTCTTTGTAATTTTTTTTTCCAAATTGTACTCTGGTTGTTTATTTTTCTTCTAGTCCAACCAAGGTTGCTCATCCTTTGACACTTTGGTACCACATGATACACAAATGTATTGTGCTGTATTCAAAGCTATTCTGGGACACAAACACATACACATGCTTATTTATGTTTGTTGAATTTGCTTTGTTACATTAGTTTTTCTAAAGATAACTCAGCCATTGAGCATGCTAGGCTTTTCTCAGTTCAAAACTTGCCTCAGTCATAACAATGGGACTGAAGTCTTCATCAGTTCCCTCTTGCAATTGCTTGTTGCTCCATTTAAAAAATGTTGTAATATTTCTTGGGCTGTTATCTATTACGGGGAAAAGAACCAGTAATGGAAACATTTTCTTACTTCAGGTCAGCCTCTTTCTAAAACTATATTGTTTATTTTTGTAAGTCAGAAATTGGGTCTCAAATTTCCCGGATTCCAGATATTGTCCTACTAAAATCTTGGTGAAATAAGCTGATAACGTAAGCGATGCATACTTACAAAAATTAGTAAGATAAATCAAGTATATGTGTGTATGTGTGTTTAGAGATCCTTGTAATTTTCAGAATCAAATTTTTTAACAAAAGGTTTATGCTTTCTTCACCTTTAAAAGCAAACACACAAAGACTAATAAATAAGTAAGCAGAAAACCCCATGTCCAAGTTCCTTGCTAGAAATCAATCCTCAGAGTCTGAAAAAAAAAAAAAAAAGCACTCTCTACAGAGCCATATTGTGCACTTTATCTCCTGCTGTGCTTCATAACTTTTAGGTTTTTAATATAAATGGACAATTCTGGGGCTATTTCTCTATTTTGTAAATCATATTTTAAGTTTCTGTCCTGTACAGAACTGTAGGGAGCAGAAAGACCATCATCTTAGAGGCTGCAAATATGGTGCTATAGGTGATTCCTAAGGCACTGCAGTATATGACATTGATGTAGAAGATTTTACGATGACATTCGTGAGCTCTCAGCTAGTGTTCCAGCACCATAACAACCTCCTGCTGATACCGTGAAGGTCCTAGACTCTCACCCTCTGAAACTGTTAACCTAACAGTTAACTCTCCTACACGTTGTCTCGATCATAGCGTCTGAACACAGGAAATAAAAGAATTTTCTCTTTTCTTTTTATATTTTATGCTGTGAGGATTTTCCTGCCAATTGAAACATTCTTCATTTCCCCATTGTCTTTAATGTACCATTACATGCTAACCAAACATTCTCAAAATGATTTATAAATAAAAATAAATATTTTGAGTGGCTTAAACCAATATCCCTGAAATGGTATCTTATATGTGAATTAAAAGAGTTCCTGAGAAGCAATGAAGCAATGATTATAATTGTAACATGATTAGACATCAAATAGGAAATTAAAACTGTTTACTTCCTTGTTGGTGATATCTATGTGACTTTGGTTATACCTGGTAATGCTTTTGTGTTTATTTTTGTGGTTCAAAAATGAAATAATAATAATAATGTACCACTTTTTAACTGTAACTGAAAAGATGAAATATTTTAGATAAAGATGTTTGAAAACATTTAAGCATTACAAAAAGAATGTTCACACAGATCTGGATATGCAGCTTATTTGCCAAGGATATTTTTAGAATTCAACTGACCCAACACTTGGCCCTCAGCATTCCAAGACATGATCATAGTATAAATAACAAGTATGAGTAATAATTACTAAAGCCTTATATTTATCATTATCTGTTGTTTGAAATCTATAGGACAAGAAGCATAAAATAAAGCCAAATTCCTAACCATTCACAGTGTTGACTACTGCAGTCACAGGTTTCTGTTCCACCTGGACCCAATGCAGTCACTTATAAAATAATTATTCTGAGGCTTAATATTATAGTAACTGCTGGGCTACTAGTTCAGGCATATTATTATCTAGTTCTTAGTCTTAAAGTAACCCACAATTCTTATCTATGTTTAGTCACGTGATTTAGTACCTTTGCTTCAGTGCATCATTCTTATCTTGCTTTCTCTGCACCTGACTGGCATCTGTTTCTCTGCTGTGAATTTACCTAGTCTGCTTGCCCAGCCTTTACTTCCTGCCTAGCTACTGACCAATTAGTGTTTTATTAAACCAATATGAGCAACAAATCTTTACAGTATACAAGAGCAATATCCCACAGCAGACTACCCCAAAATCCTGGCAAAATTAAGTATTTGAAAAGTAAACATTTAAAAAAAAGTTTAAAAGTAAGCTCACAACCTGAATTTCCTTGAAATGAGAGCAGTATTTGTTACTGTTTTAATTATAACATGAATATTTAATCAGTGTCCAAATTTATCCAAACAGAAACATAACAATGACAAAATCTGGACATTTTGTATCATTCAAATCAAGTAAATAGGAAGTTTGTATTCCTTCAAGCTCCCAGGCTTACATGGACTAAGGAAGGGCTAATCCTTAGAAGCCTCTTGATCAATAAGAAAGAAACCACAGAAGGAATGTTTTTAAAGATTTGTTTTTACTATTGTTTAGGTGTATATGCAAATATGCGTGTATGTATTCCCCGTGTGTGTAGGTTCCTGAAGAAGGCATCTGATCCCCTGGAGCTGGATTATAAATGGTTTTTGAATGACTCAGTGTGGGTGCTGGACACTCTACCCAGCTCTTCCAGACAAGCAACAACTGGGTAATCTCTTTAGCTCCATAAATGTCTTTTGTTTCTTAAGAAAATATGATGTAGAAATTAAAAGCACTAGTGACTGAAGAAATGTAAACAAAATTTCCATTGGACAAACCAAAGGCAAATTTTGTATTTGGTTATGCAATTACACAATAATGGTCTCGAGAATTTATTTAACTCTTATTAAACACACTAATGAAAATTCAAGCTCATACTTGCAGACTTTAGGATGCAATCAAAAGTGAAATTAGTAGGAAAAATTAGTAATAATATTTTCATCAATTTTCACAGTGTTCCTTGTCACTAGTAAGATTACTGTTCATCAAGTGAGAAATTAATATGAGACATATGCAAAGCTATAAAATTAAAACTGTCATAGTTGGCTGCCTAAAAGGTGGTAACAACATTAATCTTCCAAATCAGGCAGTTAGTTATTTGTCTATACTAAAGTAATTTTCCTGAAAAAAATAATTGAGCTGAAATATGATAAACTTAGAAGTTCAGTGGTAGGGAAGATGAAATGAGAAGAAGACACTCAAGAAGAAGTCCAGGATAGTCTCACTGGAATCAGGAAGCCTAGATGCAGAGGACAGATAGATGGAAGAAAAATAAAACAAGTAGAATCAGTTTTCAGAGGCCATATTTGTAGACTTTACCAAATGTTTTGTTCCTATGAGCAGATGCTTTCATAGGCTTTAAGGTAAGAGGTGTCATATCTTACCTTGCATTCCATAAACATTGATGAAATTTAATGTTTTAATTTGGGTGTGAGGAGAATTAATTTGGTATGACTGCAGCAGGTAAGTATAGTTTAGAGTAAGTCAGAGGCAATGAAGATGGAGAAACTGACTTGAGAAGTACTTAGGAGGTACAATTAATTCACAGTGTGAGACAACAGAGTGTGAAATGGGACTGTGATGTCATAAGCAGTTTGTGCATGTGTGTGTGTGAAGATATGGAAGCTAGAGGAGGACATGGAATGTCCTAATCTACCACTCAATACTGTATCTCATTAGGGACATTCCCCACTGGACCTGGAGCTGGTAATTCAAACTCAGATCCACATGTTCTCTCACTAAACATTCTGTAATGATGATAAACAATAGAAGAGAATCAGATTAAGGTTGTAATGATGAACTCAGAGATGTTGACACATAGTTGTTCTTAAAACTTTCAAATAGAAGTGTCTAGTTGGGATAAAGTTCTAGATTTCAGAACTTTCAAGACTTCAGATACAAATTTTATGTGATTTGCACACATTTAGCAATAAAATTGTCGCATATTTATATGTAGTTTACCTTGGTAATTCTTGGCCATAACTTGAGAATTTTCACAAAAGGACGTTTTTGTGAGTTCACTGAGAAGGAAAGAATTAGGAATAGTTTCAATTATGCTGGAGGAATATGACAAACAAGCAAGAGACTTGGGATCTCGGCTGGTTTGAATCAGAATGGGTGAAGCCCACACAGTTGAATGATTAGTCATCAGGGAATGGAGCGTTTGGAAAGAATTAGAAAGATGCTTTCATAGGCTTTAAGTGTAGACATGTTGGAGTAAGTGTGGCCTTGCAGGAGTAGGTGTGGCCTTGCTGGAGTAGGTGTGCCCTTGCTGGAGTAGGTGTGGCCTTACTGGAGTAAGTATGGCCTTGCTGAAGAAAGTGCATCACTGGGGGTAGACATTGTAGTTTCAAAAGCCCATCCTATGCCCAGTGTCTGTCTGTGCCTGCTACCTGCAGATAATTATGTAAAGCTCTCAGCAACTGCTCCACTGCAGGCCTTTCTGCATTCTACCAGGATAATCAAGGGCTAATCCTCTAAAACTATAAGCAAGCTGCCAATTACTTTCTTTTGTTATTGAAGAGAGAAAACTTAGCTCAAGAAACCCCATTTTGCATTCTAGTAGCTGTTATAAAAATGTAAAATAAAGTTTAGTTCCACATTTCTGGCTGGGGGAGGGGTGCTGCCCAGGTCTGGGAGAGGAATAGTCATGCCTGATCAGTCTTGGGAAAAGAACATGTCCTAAAAGAATAGACCTAGCAGGGGGCCTCTCCAGTCTGAGAGAAGAATAGTTTCCTACCATCCCAGCTCTGGGAGATTAGCCAAGATATCTGCCCATTTCTGGGAGAGGAATAGATTCTTGCTTGCTCAGTTCTGAAAAAAACCAGCAACTCCAGGTAGGGCCCAGGTGGGGCCCATCCAAGAGGAGTGCAAAGATACTCTAGGGCAAAAAGACTGTAAGCATGAGCCAATCAGTAACATATCAGCACCCTGTCTCCAAGCAATCAACTTTGTTATAAGTTTTGCTAATAAAAGATCCCTTATAACCAAAGATACGAGCTACTTCTTGCTCTGTTACCACAGAAGCTTGAAGTATACTCCCTGCCTGGCTTATATTGTGCTGCCAAAAATCTTGCTGTTACATTCCGAACATCTCTGGCTTTGGTAGTCTCTCTGTAAGTCAAGCTTTGAGCATAACAGTTATAAGAGTTGCCTTGGTCATAGTAATGCAATAAAATAGTAGCTAAACTAGTAATAGAGTGAACTAACAAAAGTGTGTTAAAATGTGAGCAGTGGACACTAATTAAATATGAATGTATTTGAAATCGAAGGAGAGACAATCAAGTGATTGAGGATGCTAATGGTGTGTGGTATGAAAGAGCTGCAGTGGAAGTTTGAATTCAGAGTGGGATCAACAATAAGGAAAGTACCAATGGCAGCAGGATGATGAGGTGGAAAGGAATCTCATGGGCTGTGAGGTCAAGAAAATAAGCTTGAATGTTTGAGGATGGGTTCTCAAAGCTGTAATAAAGAGGAAAATTAATAGCACACCAAACAAGAAAAGTGGTTAATGTGCTGCTTCCTTAAGAAAAAAAGAAGCAATGAATCATAGGATTACATTGTTCCAGGAGGTATAAAGAGATGATCACAATATGCCCATTGATCTTTAGGTTTTGGATCTTAGCATTGAATATTCACATATCAGAGCCCAGCACATTTGAAAATACCACATGTAAGCTGGTATTACTCTATTTCTCCAGCTAATCACACACACACACACACACACACACACACACACACACACACACACACACTGAAACGTATAGGAGAAGGCAGAGAAAAATCTATTTTGACAGGTTTTATCACTAAGAAGGAAAAAAGTCAATCACAGGATGCTTTCTAGTAGGCTCTTGGACAGAGAAAACGAAGTGTAATTAAGATGTTGAATAATTTAGTGACATATATTCTCCAGAGCATATCTACTTTTACTGCTGTTGCTATTTCCAGATCCTATTTTCCAGCCAGTGATTTTTTCATGAGTTGTGATATTCATTTGAAACCTGAATCATTCTCTGAGGTTCAACTCTAAAATGGAAAGTAGGGCTTTTCCCTCCACCAGGCACTCACTTGAAAGAATTAGAGCTGCTGTGTCAACTGCCTCTAAGAATTAAGGGGGCCAAGGCAGAGGACATGCTGAAGAATGATGTAATCAGCTTTTTGAAGGGCATCAGTTACCTGGTTTACCCTGTAAAAAGTTCAATGCAGGATTTCTAAGTCCCCAAGAAAAATACTACTCAGATGTATAAATGACCTTGCTAGCAGTTTGCAATAAGTACCATGTGATCATAAAATGACTCATTGCTAGGATCTAAAATAATATAACCGCAAATTAAATGTGAAGTAAAATATTTACAAATGAAAATCTAATTTGGAAAATTCTGCTAATTAACTTATAATTTGCTCTTAATGTTGTTTTAATGTATTTGAATGCCAGCTCCTATTTTTTCCAAATATTATCCTGTCTGCTCTCTTTAATTTTGCCTTTGGTTTTAAAGTACTACTCTTACTTGCTCCCAAAGTGTCTGCAACCTCAACTTGGTCTTTATTGGTTTCTGAGATTTATCATTTTCTTTACTGACTTTCAGGATAGTCTACAAAAATGCCTCCCGGGTTTTCTTGTAAATACTCTGAATTTTATAGTTAGTCTTCAAATGAGAAAATATCTGACAAAACATATTAACAAAAACCTTGAGGTTGAGAGGATAGTCTTTGTGGCAGGGAAGTCACCTTGGTAGAAGCATAAGGTCCCTAGTTTCATTGCCTCTGCAATCAGGGAGCAGACAGGATTGAATAATGTAGCTATATTCTTATTCCCCTGGTTCAGTGTATGGTCTTAGGCCATGTAATGGTGTTCCTCATATTCTGAGAAGGCTGCACCTCTAACTTAAGCTTTTCTGGAAACAATATCATAGACATAACCAAAGATGTCATTCTATGACAACTCTAAATCTAGTCAGAGATAGAATGAAAACTAACCATCATACTCTTGAATTCTCAGAATTAAGTAAAATAAAATCTCATAATCTTTATTTATGAATTTGTATATTATTTTGCAAAGAAACATTGAGTTTGAAAATAGAAATGAATAACCAACTAGATGATATGAACAGAGAGATATTGTCCCAGATTTATTAACTGGAGTTAATATGATCACAAAAGTCCATAAAAGTGGAAGACAGAGGCACAGGCATACAAGGGTAAAGATATTGATTGCTGCACTATTTGCTCTGGGGATGGTGGAAGGGCCTTTGAGATACATGATGCAAAAGATCTCTAGCTAGAAAACAGAAAAAGCTGGGAAAGATTCTCTTTGGATGCCTTAGGGGAAAAGCAGTTTTGCAACATTTTGATCTTTTTTTTCGCCTTCATAAGAATTTTTATTATTTAGAAATGCAGTTATGTTCATGGTACAATTAAAATTAAATTAAACTGTGTACAAATATTAAAATACTATCTTCATACCTTCATACCCACTGCAATGTACAAGATACATACACACACATACACACATACACACACACACACACACACACACATATATATATATATATATAAAGTAAAGCAAACCCAGATTGATTGACATTCTGCACAGTCAATTATGCATGTGTTGTTTTAAACCATTATATGAGTACCATTCTGCAAAGGATCCCATAGTGGTTCACACTCTTAAGAAGCCAGGCTAGTGTGCAAACAGCCATGCAGCCCACAGCAATTTCCCCTCCCTGCTTGGCAACTTAAGTGCACTATCCTCGTACCCCACAGTGAACTCTGCTATTGGAAGAGGACATTTGGCGGGGGCTTTATTTAAAACTGTGCTAGGTTTTTTAATTTTAAACCAGCAAGTCATACTCAGAGGTTTTGGGGGAATGGCTTTTTGTTTTGTTTTGTTTTGTTTTGTTTCTACAGGAGGGTAAGAAAATCAGTCTGTATTGATGGAAGCCATTAAATTTGTTGAAATGTATCAGACCAGAAAGAATACCAGCAAGCATACTTTAAACTATAGTCCCTGGCTGCAGGATGTCCATCAATATGCCCCAATGTTCTATCCATAACAGCAAGCAGCATTATTAGCAAAATCCTCAGCACTGTGTCTTCTATGTAGTGATTTTGTTTTCACAATACCTGTGGCAAGGTCATAACTTCAAAGAAATAAAAGTTCTGCATAGAAATGATGGTGGTCTGCTGAAATATTGAACAACCAGTTTCCTCATTTCTGCCCATAAAATCCACTATGCTGTGTCAATTGTGTGTTGCACACACTCAGGATTCTTTCTCTCATTGTTTGCCTGGTCCCTTTATACTTTAGTTAGTGCGTCATGTCTATTTCTACAATATATGCCAGGGATGCTTTATTTTCACGGCTGCTTATTAAAACCATTCCTGAAGTATCTAATCTTCAAAAGTAGATTATTTACATAACCCTGAATAGAAATGCATGTCTCTAGGAACAACACTCTATTGTATACATAACCGATAGCCAACAACACCATCTGAATTTATTTTTAGTTTATATGAGCAAGTGGACAGGGCTTACGAGGAAAACTCCAGCAGTGATGGCTGGATGGAGCTCTAGAGAGCTCACTGAATTAATAACAGCCACTGGGGATCCTTTAAGAAAAGGAACTAGTCCCTCCAAGGATAGGCAATTGTCTACTGACATGAGCAGTAATGTGGAACCTCAAGATCAGACTGTATTTCTGCGCCTGGACTGGCACTTCAGAGCCCATTCCCTCCAGAGGAATACCTAACCCAGTCATGACATTAGGGTGAGGAAATCGGGCCTGCCTGGAGTGGATTCTGAGCTAATCCACCTTGGGACCTCTTGCCCTTTTGGGGGAAGGGATGGGGGATGGAAAAGAGGGAGGCTGAAGGCTGACCAGAATGGGTTGGGAGGGAGATGGGAGGGAGAGCAAGGGGATACATGGAAAGAAAAAAAGAAATTTATTTTCTAAAAATAAAAATAAATAAATAAAAATAAAAACTAAGTCTTAAAGACTTCTTAGTTTGTAAATCACATGGCAAGATGATAACACAAGCTAGCAGAAGAGAAAATTTGATTTGTAATATGCTTCTATATTTGAAGATGAATTTTGAATTATTCAAGCTAATATAACTTGCAATTGTAACATTTTTCTAAATGTAAGGGGCAAAGACACTAGTAGACTATTTCTCTTTAGACTTAGTTACAGATATAAATGTGAGAAAATGGTGAAACAGTTCAGTACCCTTCTAGAATGTTGATTACTTAGATTTTTCTATCATTTATTTCTGAGAAAATAGAAAAGTTTTGTGCCCAGGGATGGTACTTTGGGAATAAATGAATAGTGACTTGGCTGCATAATGACTTTAGAAACTCTGGCATATTGTGAATTTTTCTTATCTTTGTACAAGGCTGTACATTTTAGTAGGGTGAAATCTTGTAGCATCTTCAAGCAGAATCCTTGAGTATGAAGCATGGGTTGGGTTTTATTGTGTCACCAACAGTCAGGTGGAGATAAAGCTGAGCACTGACCACAGAGGCCTTTGGGATTCCATTATCCTTTAGAAAACTCTACTCAGATAAAGATTAATCTGTAGTTTCCCTGTAGAAAAGAATTTGATGATGAGTCAATGTGAAACGGAGTTTATTAAATGAGATGTTTCTAAAATAAAATTATGTGCATATGTTTATGCATATGAGTATAGATACCCAAAGAGTCAAGAGAAGTGAGGGTTTTTCAGATTCCTGGAACTAAAATTACAGGTGTTTAGGAACCACCTAATATGGGTACCAGGAACAAAACTTGGGTCCTCTGGGAGAACATCAGGTACTCTGAAGCACTGAGCCATCTCTCCATCTTCTAACGGGAGAGTTTTCATATAGATTTAAGCACAGGGATTAAGAAAAGGAGAAAGTAGTATACGCCTAGGAGCATGCTGCTGTCTGCTTTCTAAAGAAGATTCATATTAATTGCTTAGCAACAGCCATTTCGGTGACTTCAAGTTATAGGAAGGCCCTGGAGAAACTATTGATGGGATTATAATCTGAAAATAAAACTGTGGTTTCAAGGGTTGGATAAATAAATTATATCATGCTCTTTATTATAAATATTGTTTCTTAGGAGATTACAAGAGATTGCAGACTTAAAGCTTGGAAAGAAGAATGGACACAGGTGTAGGCTTTAAGCATAACTCTTTGTCATTTAAAAGTTCTTATTTGAAAGCATGTTTATATAAAAATAATCTTCTCTGTGTAGGTTAATTTTATAGCAAATGTTAAGTATGCTATGATTCCGTACTCTCAGTTGACAAGCAACATTAACTACATGTAAGTGGTCAGAATCTCTTTCTATTCCATTTTCACAAGTATGGGGGGGGGGAAAAAAACTCTCACTATTATTAAGAAAGGAAAACTAAAAAAGAAATTGCAATAGTGATAATTACTTATTAATGACTGGCACCAGTGATAGAATACATTCCTTATATCAATGATGAATAAGAAAAGTTATAGAAAAAATTCCTCTCAGAAAATTATACTGCAACTTGACATGCCATGTTTTATTGATACCCATGGAGGAGTACTGTTCTTTCCTAAACAGAAATGGAGGAAGAGCAGATTGGTGGGGTCTAAACAAAATGGGGGTGAGGGGAAGAGTTATGAGGCATGGAGAGAAGGAAAACTGATATAAAAAATATTTTTTTAAGATTTATTTTAAAAATTTAGTTCAATATGAGTTGTAAACAAAATTATTTGGACCCATTGTAAAAACAAAATACATCTTCCTAATTTTTTATTCACATAATTGAATCTGTGAAATTGAATCTGTTAAATCTGTGAAATTAAGATAATCTTATTTTAATTATTGGATGAGGGGGGTGCATATGCATGTTATGTTGCCAATAATGGGATCTGAATACAAGCTCAGGTGCCAGCCTTCACCTTCCTATTTGTTTGAGATGGTGTCTGTCTTTTGTTGCTCACTGCTCTGAACACCACTCTGTCTGGAAACCAAGCTTCTGATGATTCTTCTCTCTGACTCCCATGTCACTTTGGGGGCACTGGGATTGTGATTGTGCACTACTTAGCCTCATTATCATAGAGGGTTCTGGGAATTCAGATTCAGGTTCTCATGCTTTCATGACATGTACTTTACCCACACAGCTATCTCCCCAGCCTTGAAAATTAAATAATCATGATCACCAGAATATTAAATTATCTTTGAAAGGTCATGTACTTGAAGAAAATTTCCAGTACCTAATGCATTACACAGAGGGATATGAAACATATTTGCCTGGGTTATTTATTTAGCTAAAAGTCTGCGGTAATGTGCTTTCTGGTACTTCTATACATTTTCCATGTTCTTTAAAGCCAGAAAATATTTAAAGGAATGATAAAACAGTGAAGAATAACTTTAATCTAAATTCTCATCACTAAATGATAAATATGAAACTGCTACTTCAGTTAATTTTTTGCCAACAGTATAAGTCTGAGAAGAGGCAGGAATACTATCTTTAAGTATTTCACATCTTCTCTATGATCTAATCTAGTCTTTGCTTGAACAAGAATTTTGGATGCTATTTTGGTTTGGTCTGTTGATTGCAATACAAAAATCAACAGTCTGAGAGACTAGATCCCTGCTGATTTCTCAAGCAAGCCAACTACAGAATTTGTTTCCCAAGCTTTTTGAGGTTCTAAAATAGTTAAGGAATCTAAAATGCCAATGTTGTGATAGAAGCCAGTTTCTAATTTGGTGTTTTTCTGTGATACAGCCTGAGCACTGTTTGAATAGAGTACCTATAAAATAGTGAGAAAAGAATAAACATTCTGCCTTCATTTAGAACATCACAATTCAATACACCTTGCAGAAAATAGTACTTTGTCTTTTAGATTATTAATTATTATTATATATTAATTAATAATATCTTAATGTAGATAACATGATATTCTATGTCAACAAAATGTATTACTGACTTAAAATTGCATTTATTTATTTTATTTTTATTTTTTATTATGTATAAAGTCTCATTTTTTTATCCATGTATCCCCTTGTTCAAACTCCCTTCCCACTCCTGCCCCTCCCAGTCACTCTCTCTTCTCCCCATCACCTTATCTCCTCCCCAGCAAGTGTAGAAGGTCCCAAGGTCCCAAGGTGGCTTAGTTCAGCATCCACTCCAAGCAGATCTGCTTTCCTCACACAACATCAAGACTTGGTCAGGTGTTCCTCTGAAGGGAATGGGCTCCAAGGTGCTGGTCCAAGGTGTTTCAGATCCCAGGTTGTTCAGTGGTTGTGGTTTGTAGCTTGGACATACTTTGCTTTTTGTTTAAAGTCCACTAATGAGTGAGTACATCCCCTGCTTATCTTTCTGGGTTTGTTATACCTTGCTCATGAGGATATTCATGAAACCATCGATTTGCCTACAAATTTTAGGACATTATTTTTTCTTACTGCTGAGTAGTACTCCATTGTGTAGATATACCACAGTTTGTTAATCCATTCTTCAGTTGAGGGGCATCTAGGTTGCTTCCAGGTTCTTTCTATTATGAATAATGCTGCTATGAACATAGTTGAGCTATTACTTTTGGGTGCGAATGTGTGTCTTTAGGGTATATGCCTATAAGTGGTATTGCTGGATGTTTGGGAAGATTGATTCCCTGTTTTCTGAGAAACCACCATATTGCATTCCAGAGTGGTGGAACAAGCTTACACTCCCACCAACAATGGAGGAATGTTCTCCTTGCTCTGCAACCTTTTCAACATATGCTGTCATCTGTGTCTTTTATCTTAGCCATTCTGACAGGTAGGTGTAAGGTGTTATCTCAAAGTTGTTTTGATTTGAATTTCTCTGATACTAAAGATATTGAGCACTTTTTCATGTGCCTTTCACCATTTGTAATTCTTCTGCTGAGAATTTCCTTTTTAATTCTGAAGCCCATTTTTTTTAACTGGGTTATTTAGGGTTTGGGGCTCTACTTTCTCTATGTATTTTAGAGATCAATCCTCTGTCACTTGTAGGGTTAGTAAAAGTCTTTACAAGCCATTCTATTTAAATTGCAACCCAAAATCCATTGTGGTTGACCCATAAACAGTCAGATAAATATAAACTCCATGTATACAACTTGATGTGTTTGGAGACAAATATATCCACATGAAGTGTGTCTGTGTGTGGGGGGGAAGGGGGAACATATACAATCTACCCTCCTTTTAAACTTTTAAGAGAGCACTACGATATGGTTTACTATAGGCTCTATCTGGGCAGTGGGTCTCTAGACTTGTTTATCTGGTAGTCCTCAGAGCTTGTCCTCTCATTCTAACCTTTTTCCTGGCTCCATATTTTGCCAGCTGACTGCCCTCACGTCACTCTGACTGTGTACAACTGTCTAAGAGTCACCTTATAAAATGCCGCATAGAGTATTATTCTTCCATGTCTGGATTATCTCACTCAGCATCAAATTATTTTATGCATTCAGGATTTCCATATTTTTCTGAGGAAAATATCCAAATATTTCATTGGGTTTGTATATTACATTCTCTCTATCCATTCAGTTCTTGTTAGATGTTTAGGTTTACAGCTTGACTATTATAATTCTTCAATGACTGTGAGGTGTCTGATTTCAATTTATATTGTGTGTGTGCGTGTGTGTGTGTGTGTGTGTGTGTGTGTGTGTGTCTTTCTCTCTCTGTCTGCCTGCCTGCCTATGAAAATGGATTCATACTACTTTTATGAATGAAGATCATCACAAAAGGTTCCATTTCTCAATAATTTCAATAGTCATTTTTAAATTAAAATACCATCCATTCTAAAAGAAGTAAAATACTATCCTGCCATGGTTTTAATTTGCCATTTAGATAGTATTAGTGATTGTGATAATCTGCTGACCTTTTAAATATCTTCTTTAGAGATATGTTTATTTAATTATTTTAATGGACTATTTTGTTTTTTCAGTTTAGTTCTATAAGTTTCATTCATATTTTAAATATTGTTAAATGTGAATACAAAAATCTCCAAAATTAAATTATTTCAGTCTTTACAATGTCAGAGTGTTTTTAAACTTAGTATTGATAATTTTTCTAGTTTGAATATATGAATATTCTAGACAGGTGATAAAACACTTTGTTTTGTGCAAATTTATTCAGGCATTGCTCTGAAACCCTGATTTATCATGCAGGAGAGCTTTGCATGATAAGATATGGTCACTCTTCACACTGAGTACTCAGATTGATGGTGTTCAAGTCTGAAGTATATATACAGTAATTGGGTCAGGTATGTGTTATTTTTAAAGCTAGCTGACTGTTATTTTTAAGGCAGTCATTTTGACATGCTATTTTGTTTGCTTTTCAGTGCTAAATTTATTATTCGATGCTACGACAATTGCCAAGAAGCAATTTTGATCTAGGTTTTGATGACTGTTTTGAAGGCACAGGAAGAAAAGAAATCTCCTTCCCCAATATTTGCCTTGCCTATAAATGTCACTTATCTTTGGATAGTGATGAGACCTTTTCAGGTAGGTATAGAGTAAGTGACTAGAGGAAACAGGTAGAACTTATTATAACACAAAACTAGTATAGATATTCACAGAGTGATGGGGTGGTATCTGGAATGGTAGGACCAAGTGGGGGAAGGGATGGGATTGGACTAGTGTGCTGATATATTTTATATTTAATAAAATCATTCTGGAATATCAGAGAACAGATCCACCCACAGTCAAGCCAAGAGGGTCAGAGAGTGGTGACCTAGGCCTTTAATCCCCTAACTCCAGAGACAAAGATCATTCTGTGTTTCTGTGAGTTCAAGGCCTAACTACCAAATAGTAGTAGCTCACATCTTTAGTCTTAACTCTAGAATATGATGTAGAGTTGAACCAGGAAGTGAAACAACTGGGTGAAGAAGTTATTTACGGAGGCATAGGCAGAGAGTGTGGGATTCTGTAGAAGTGATGAAGAGTCAGGCAGAGGTGGTGAACACCATTAGTCCCAGCACTTGGGAGGCAGAAGCATGAAGATCTGTGTGAGTTTGAGGCCAGCCTGGTCTACAAAGCAAGTTCTAGAACAGCCAGGACTGTTAAACAGAAGAAAAAAAAAAGATCTGTCTCAAAAGAGGGGAGTGGGCTGATATTCCTGGCCTATCTTATTAAATGTAAAATATATCACCAGAAGATAATGGGAGGCAATATAGGGAGAAACAGCTAAAATTAAGGAGTATTTGAGGGTAGTATGGAAATCTAACACAGTATAAACCTACACTATATACATGTATGAAGGCAATCTAAATGAAACCTCCAAATAAAGATGAAGAAAGAGACTCAACTATCTATCTTTTGTCACTAAATGAAGCTTCTAGTACTGGGTTTGAGTTATATCTAACTGATTTGTTAGTCAGAGGGGCTCTGTGGGAATCCACAAACAACCCATGCTGTTGGCAAAAAAAAGAAAAAGATGTTCTCTATAAATTGATAGCAAGGCCCCATTGCTGAAGACAATACCTACATAGCTCATTGAACATGGAGATGTAAAGCTGGTGTCTACATAGAGTCTTCACCCCTATGTTCTAGTATCTTTGTTACAGGAAGGTACTCTACATGCTATCAGAAGAAAAATATAAACACCAACTCAACCACAAACACTTTTATATGCAGTGTTATTCTGCTTGCATGATAGGCTAGTGCAGTGGTAGCACAGACCTTGTGGGGGTAACCAACCAATAACTGATCTGTCTTAAGCTCCACTAGGAGATGGAATCTATACCTGACATTGCTTGGGTGACCAAGAACCTGAGACTATATAGCCAATAGACCTAGGCCAAACTCTAATAACACTGGTGTAAAGAAATACAAAGATGTAGTGATAAAATTATTCATAATGGTATTCTGCTATACTCATGGGGAAGCAGCTGAGAGCTCACATTTCAATCCATACACAGTAAGCTGAGAGCATAACGGAAATGGTAGGAGTATTTTGAAGCCTCAAGTAGGCTCCTAGTTGACATGTCACCAACAAGTCCACACCCAGTCCTTCCCAAACAGTCCCACCAACTGGGAATCAAGTATTCAAACGTGAACATGGGGTCATTATCACTCATATTTTACTCCCTTGTCTCCATAGGCTTGTGGCCATGTCATAATGCAAAATGAAGCTAGTCTAAATTCAAAAGTCTCCGTAGAAAGGAAAAAATACAGAGACCCATAACCAGACATTGTCTCCACCAAATCCTTCCACTCAGAGCTCAGGAAACCCCATGGAAGTGACTTTGGGAAGGGTGGGAATGCCAGAAGGGATGGAGGATATTGTATTTAGGTTTTTCTTTTTTGTAAAAAGAAGTTTTAGTGATTATTTTTAATATTCATTATATTATATTATATGTGTTGATTATTTTCTATGGCTGTGTTTATAGGGAATTGACTTGGCCATTCCAAAGTGTTAAACCTCTCTTTCTCATATAATTTATTTTTCTTGACATACTTTTTGCCTCTGAATTCTTATATCTATCTCATATACATAATGTATAGCCCAGTTTATGCCATATGTAGAGAAAGTTTATATACTTGTGTTGTAGACACTACACAAAATGCCTTCTTACATTTTCTTCTTAACAACACTTTAAATTCTACTCATGCTCTGTTGTTTCATTGAATCTCACACTTTAATTTTCCATTGACTTAGAAATAAAAAGTTTCATTACTTCTGTTCTTGATACCAAAATAAGTATTACAATAAAAATTTTGATACTCATCTATCATGGTATGCCTATGGGGTTTTTTTCTATAGCTGGGCATGGTGTCAAAGTCTATGTACATTTCCTCTCACTAAGTGGGATAAGCCAAACCTGCAAAGCAGCTCTATTCATGTACTTTTCTACACTGCACTCACAGATAATCTGTCAATTAGCCAAAATAAATAAAATTGTATTTTATCATTAATTGTACTTTTGAATGAAGTTAGGGGAATGTCTTCATTTGTTTAGTAACAATTTTTATTTGTCTTTCTGTAATTATTTTGTGACTAATAGTCAATAGAGGTTCCTAGATGTATATTTTCATATTTCCTTAAAAATGGAGTTTTTGAATTTAAAAGTTTCCCCCTGTAGACTTCAGGTAATAAGTTACTTGTTAAATTGGACTCTCATTGTAAATTATATCATCATATATTTTCTCACTGCTGATTAACAGTTTCTTTTACTTGTCTAAAAATTTCCCTTTGAAGTTATGTCAAAGTTCTGTCAGTTTCAAATTTAATTTGAATTTGGCTGTGGTCATAATATTTTCTTTATAAATTGAACTAATTTTCCTAATTCTGTCCCATACTGACAGTCATTTTTATGTGTAAATGTAGGTGTTCGTGGCTGTTCCAACATTTAGTACAGTCCAAGAGAGTGTGAATTAGAAATTGCAGGGTCGGAAAGTCTTAGACAGCAACAGAAAACTTAAGAATCAGGAGTGCTCTGAATGAATACTCAGCTGCCCTCCTTTATCTCCCCTGGGATTTTTGTACCAAGCAAAAGGGAGGGGCAAATACAGACAGGTGTAAACCCTTCTTCAATTTTCAAACATATGACATAGAGTAAACATACTTTGACCAAACCATCCTATTACACAGCTTTGCAGGGGATATCAAGCTAGGATTCTCTGACCTTGAGTCAAAATTAAAACAAGCCAGAAGCTGGAATCTTTGTTGGCTCCCACATGCAGGTCTGTTTTGAATGTCTAATCTATGACTTTTCTGTTTCTCTGTAAATATTGTGCTGTACCTTTGGATTGCATCTTACTTGGAGTAGTCTCCAATTTTGCTCTGTCCTTTCAGAAATGGCACAGCTACGTATGTGAAGTAATATGCAACCTCAGTGCTGTAGTCCTTGGTGGTAGAGCTTTTTGTAAAAATTGTATCATATGAGTCAGGCCTTCAACTACTGGAATTCACACCCTTCACTACAGGCTCCCCATCTACTATGCACAGGCTGAGCTGAAATAACTGTGACTGTGATGCAGGAAGTGAGCCTTCACTAGGTCAAGACTCTCACCACTGTGATCTTGAACTTCTGTATCCAGAATGGTGCAAATCAAAAATCTGCTGTCATAACCCATTTATTGCATAATATTCTGCCATAGAAGTAAAAAAAAAACTAAGATGTATTCAAAGGTAAATACAGTTTTACACACATTTTAGCACACACTTAAATTACCAAAAATTTCTATGACATCTATTGAGATCAGTCTATGCCATACTCTTAATTATTAGATATTGTATTAAAAAATGGAATTTAAAAAATTGTTTGTTTGTGTTTGCTTTTTGGGCTATGTTTTTTCCTGTGAACTCAATCTTAAAAGTACCCTTTGACTCAGTTTCTCGGGGTGAAGCCAGAAACTATACCACCTGCCAGGTGTCATCCATCCATCATGTGAATTGTTCCTGGGTGTTGGTAACCATACAGATTTATTAGATAAATTGCTTGCAAGAGCCCTACATGAACATATTAAAATTGCAGCACAGAATATGGGACAAGAATTTATCAGACATGCCAGAATAACTGACCCCCCAAAAGTGATGTGCTACATAACAATGGGATGGAATGACCTCACTCCAGTCTATTACCTAGTACCTTGCTTATGGGGCAAGGACTGAAAACTCGCCTCCAGTCCCTGGGACATCATCCTGGCTCAAACCCTTACTGTTGACAAGCCTACTCAACTGCCTGATAATCCACATGTTCACTCACATGATCTGACTCACCATCTCCTGTTCTGGATCCATCTCCAGCTCTCAGCCTTATTCAGCTTTTAACCTCTCAGCTAAGATCTTACAGCATCCCTCTAGATCCAGCAGCAGATGCTCCTTTGTGCTGGTCGGGTTCATTATCTTACACAGACATTCTCTTGGCCCACTTTCAAAATCTCTTGAACTCTGCAGCAGCCTTTGAAACTTGCATTCATCTATAAACTATATATGTACATGTGGGTATATTTACTGTGTGTTGTGTGGCACTAAAATTAATATTACAGATTCAGACACAGTACAAAGTAACTTCATTTGCCTGGGCAAAGCAACCAAGGCAGATGAGATTATATGACAATTCAGTCTCACTAGCATACAATGTTAGTAATTGCGTAATACCTGGCAGTGTGAATTATAGACTATGAATTATTTATTTCTGAATACTCTGCCTCTGTTATTGTAGCTTTTAGGACCTATAGAAGTTTCCCCCTGGTACTTCTTATATTTAAAAGCAAATCATACCTGTGTATTAACTTTAATCACAGCTTTATCACTTGATAATAATGTTATTGATTTCCTGACACCAGCTTAGAAAATAATCCATTTTATGATACAGGACAACAATCATGTCCTTATAGTCAATCCAATTGAGCATGATAAACTATATTAAAGAGTGTGTCTTTTCCCATTTTTGCATGTCATAATTTAACTTGAGCCTATCATTCTTTTACTTATTCATTTTCTGCTTGTACTTTCCTTTTTCCATTTCAAATTAAAGTTGCATTAATTTCAGAGAAAATAAGTGGAAAATTTCTATTTTGTATCTATATTCTGCACCAGTATCTTGAGTGTTTGCGAGAATTTATTAATCAAACCCATTTGGTCTGTGGCTTTCCTTTGCAGAACTGGGATGCATGCTAATTACCATTGGAATTTCATTAGCAGGCTATGGCCTGTTGAACTTTTCTATTTTGTATTGTGTTAATTTTGATATTTCTCATATTAAATTTCTGAAACTCTGAGCATGTCTATTAGATTTCTAAGACTTGTTTTCACCTAGTTACTAATAGCATTCCTTTTATATGTTAAAATGAAGAGAGTATCAATAGCCATTTTGTTTTCTTCTAGATATTATATATCTCTGAATTGTACCTGTTTCTGTAACTAGTGACTTGATAATTGTTTGCTTATTAGTAATCCTAGAGAGTCAGTGGTATTTGATTCAGTGGCTCATATTTAGATTTATTATTATTTAGTTGACTTCCTCTTTGTCTTACTTTGACTAGACTTGCCTAATCATTCTGTCAGTAGTTACCTACCTATTTTGAAATGAATATTTGCCTTGATAGTTTTCTTTGTGCTCATTCTTCTGCAATTAATGTATTCAATGGTGTAACTATCTCTACAGAGCTTTGTCTTCATACAAGTTTTAGTACACAGTGATTTCATTGCTATGCAACTTTGAACTTTTTTTTAGTCTGTCTATTGGTGTTCTTCTTTCACACAAGAATATTTACTTAATATACATTTTATGTTTAGGTGTGTGAGATTGTAAGCAGTTCTGATCTGATTAACTTCCTTTCACTGTGACTTTCATTTTATCACAGAAGTTAATTTCTGATGCGACGCGTCTACTTGTTGAAATCAGACTACTTTCTGCACTTAGTGACTCCATGATGTATAAAATAATATTTTTCAGGCTGTGCTTCACCATTACAGGCTTCATTTGACCAAGAGCTTCTGACTTCATTTTGAGAGAGAAGGAAACCTATGCCCTTGGGTAGATCTGCCAACCTCTACTGGGTTATGTTCCTTAATCTCTGCAGTGGCTTTCCTAGCCTGAGAGCACTGGCTTCTTCCCAAGGGCTTGAGTTCCTGTCAATCAACATAGACCCCATTAACATTTCTATCTATCCATTTGTGAAACTCTGATGTATCCTATTGAATTTAAATTCATCCTGTAACCATATAGATGTGTGTGAGTATACATATATTTACTGTATGCCATATGACAGGATGCCATATTATAAGATTGTAATGAAAGAGCAGAGTATATTGGCTCAGGTTCTTAGTTTTTAATCCTAGCACTGGAGTGGGCAGTGGGGGCAGAAGCAGCTGAATCTCTGAGAGTTCCAGGCCAGCCAGGACTGTGTAAACAAGAAAAAAAAAGAAAATGAAAATAAAAAAAAAATGGAAGAAAGAAAGGAAGAAAAAAGAGAAAGGAAAGGTTTGTCAAAGACTATTTTCACTAGGCTTTGAGAGTCCAGAGCTAGACGTACTTTCTTTGAGTCTCATTTTTATCTATTCTATCCAGAGGGTGATAAAGAGACTTTCAAAGTTACTTTTCTGCTTTGAATTGTTGATATCTCCTCAAATTTCTCATAGAAACAACATCATCACATTGACTGGATCCTAAGCATGTATTTCAAGTCCACCTATCACTTAGTAATATTCAATACTTTAGTGGTGATGGATGTCATTAAGTGAGGTTGACAAAAATAATGACTAGGCTGAAATACTCAGAAGAATATTTCAGAAATGAAAATCATATTTTAGTAGTATCACCACTCTCATGAGACTGAGCTGGCTGCTACCCTGAATTGCTTTGCCTCCCAGTAGATGCGAGTTGTATGTTGTTGTGGTATTAGAGCTGATTGTTAATTTCTGTAACCCAAGTTCTACAACCTGTTTTTACTCATCACCAAGAGAAACATTTCACATCCATTGTTCAGTCTGGTACTCCAGTCTTGTAACATGTGACATGATTTATCTGAGGACCCAGATCTTCTGCTTCCAGGACCCACCCATTGCTTAAGACTATCATAGTCACACTCTGAGCGGAGTCAAGCCTTAGGTAATGCCTCCCTCAATTTTCGGTGTTTTTCTCTGCTTCACAGTTGCTCAGGGATTTCTTTAGAGGACAACTTCCTCAGAAAGGTTAAGTTCATAATTTTACCATTCACACTCTCAACATACCTTACTCATGTTCTGCTCTGACAGTGCTCAGTGGGTGACTTCCTAACTAATTGGATATGAGAGAATTTTTTAATGGATAATAGGTTATTTTATTTGAAGGGTATTCGGATAATTATCAGCAACCTACAATGCTTAACTGAAGGGAACGAAATACATGGTAATTTTCAACCCTGTGGCAAGGGTAGGGGAAAAATGTCTTTGAATCACCGTGTGTGGGAGTTGCAGGATCCTGCTTTAAGATGAGTTGAATCACACTGTGTAGGCAAGTCTGCCCACACTGCCCACTGACAGGTTACATTGCTTTGTGAGTAGTCAACCTAAAGTTTCAGTGGTTCAGAGGCTTATAAACAAGAGTCAATACTTTGGAAAACACTGCAAACATAGGTATATATACACATTTGTTGATATATGTTACATAAATAGTATAAATAGGAAATTCAATTTTAAAGCTGTGTATTTCATATTACATGAAAATAATTAGGTTAATTAAGTAGATAACTATAATTTAAAAATTTATTGTTCTTGTTTTTTTCTGTTTTTCTTTTTTTAAAAATTATTTATTTATCATGTATACAGTATACAGAAGAGGGTAAGAGATGTCATCATAGATGGTTGTGAACCACCATGTGGTTGCCTGGGAATTGAACTTAGGACCTCTGGAAGAACATTCAATGCTCTGAACCTCTGAGCCATCTCGCCAGCTTGTTTTTCTTATGATGGCCTAAAATGCCTCACCTGGTCTAGACCCCACATAATTGCTTTTCATTTCATTCAGTTCCCATCACCCTAGTCAAGCCATGGTATCTCTATCGCCCTTCATTTAAAAACTTTCATAAAAAGGCATTTCCTGAACACCCCATATAGCATAGCACCCACATATCAATTCTGTGTTCTATCTGTCTGTCTGTCTGTCTGTCTGTCTGTCCTGTTCTGTTCACTTCTGAAACAATGTCTCACATGGCCTATAGTGACCATTTTTAGAATGGTATTATAAAGGCAGTGGCAAATGACATACATCAACTATATTAAATCAAATTTTGTTTTAGATGCTTTTGCCACTGTGGTAAAAAGCAAAAATAAAAAACAACCATAGTCATTATTAAACAAGTTAATCTGGTTTTGTCCCTGAAATTCTAGGTATAAATCAGAATCTCCTCAAGTTCAGAAAGAGAAAGTTTATTGGTCTTTGGCTCTCATTGAGGGCTAAAAATTTTCAAGTATTTCAACTTGACATTTTTTCCTGGTGGGAAAAAAATAGATGTGAAGAGTTATAGAAGCCCTAGACTGCCTGCCTCATTCTCCACTTTCAACTCTATTATATTTAGCTTTCTTCCGACCTAAGAGATTATGAACAATGGAGTCTCAGTGTACTTGCTTCTCTGGGCACTTGAATTATCATGTGATTCAGTCTGTGCAATGAGTTGTATAGCATTGACTTTCGTCATGGCTGCTTACCCATTCTGATCCATAAACCAACAGTAAGAGGCTGGAATGTGAAAAACAAAGTATTAAGCCCTACTTACTGACTCTGGCAGAATAGAAAGACAGCAAAGTTTGTGTCTTCAATAACATCGCTGAATAGCTGAAAGATTTCTTTAAAAAAAATTTCACTGAATATGGAGTCAGAAAAATAAGCATCTTTTGTTGAAGATACTAGGTTAGTTAGTTTTCCTTCACTGTTATAAGGCAGCAGGAGAAAAAAGGACCTTAGAGATAGAAGGTGTATTTTCACTAAAGACTTTTAGGGTTTGGACCACACATAATCATTTAGCAGTGCTATTTCTAAGTTGTGGTGAGGCAGATAATCATAGTGACACATGTGGTATAGAAAGATTTTTACCTCATGACTTGAGAGAGAGAGAGAGAGAGAGAGAGAGAGAGAGAGAGAGAGAGAGAGAGAGAAAGAGAGAGAGATCGCCATGGACATAAATACAGTCTTCAAAGTCACATTACCAGTAATGTACTTGTTCTAAGCCCAGTTTACATCAACTCCCTATAACCTGTGAAACTGCAAATCCACTGATAAATTAAATCACTGATGTTATAACTCTCATTATCAAATGACCACCAAATTGTCATATCTCTGAATACTACAGACCTTCAACACAGGAGCTTTCAGTGGTCACATCACATGAAATCATAGCAAGTGTTTTACAGTTCTGAATATCTATAACTGAAATACCAACTTGGTGATAGGACCTCCATGTAGTATGGTCACCCTGCAATTATACACCATATACCCATTTCCTTAAATGTTTCCTGAGTGATCATGATCAAATGAATCAAGTTGCATTAGTTCATTTTGATTGTTATAATGGAACTCCTCAGTCATGTTCATAGTAGCCTATACAAAGGAAAAGTGTTTGTCATAGTTCTGTATGTACTATGACAGAATCAAGATACTAATTTCATGGATAGTTCTTTGAAGTAATATCACCCCATGATGGAAGAGAAAAGGCAATTCTCTGTAGCCTTTTATGACGTTTTACATGTAACATTTTGATTTAGTCAACTTTGAAAATTATTCCTTTCAAATACCATCATATTAATGCTAAATTTCAACATACAGATTTATGTAATCATCACTATTCCTTAAACATTTTTTCCTTTCCTAGTTGTAGGAAGTTTTTTCCATCCCTGGGGAAATGTATTTAGCCTT
This sequence comes from Sigmodon hispidus, assembly GCA_004025045.1. NCBI lineage: Eukaryota > Metazoa > Chordata > Mammalia > Rodentia > Cricetidae > Sigmodon > Sigmodon hispidus. The sequence continues at coordinate 107,898 of PVIH01003046.1, read as the reverse complement.
TCCTCTTCAAACATTTTGGTCATTCTAAATCCCTTTACAAAGATCAAATAAATTCACTAAAAATGGTCTTCAAGCCCTAAATTGAGGCCTTTCTTAAAGGTAAGATATAGAAAAGGAAGAACAGAGGGGAAGAAAGAGATGGAGACACTTGACAAGCTTTTTGTATTAACTTGCCAAGGCACACCAGGATAACCTAACTTCTCTGGAAATACATATTTAATTGTCAGTCAGAAACGAAATCTTAAATTCTGAAGTCTGCAGCAGCTACTATCAGTCAGCTGAATGACAACCACACGTGATGTATTCATGATTAGGATGGGAAAGAAAAAATCCCCACATTGCAAATGTTAAGCTGTACTTGAAAAGATAATCATAGGCAAAACGGAAATTTAGTTTGGAAACAGATCTTATCTTAGAAGTAAGAACAAAGTATCATTTCAGTTCTTCGTGAACCACTTGAAGCTTTTTTTCAATTCAGAGACTCTATATAATTTCCATATAAAGGACTGTCTAAAGTAGTGGTTCTAACCTTCCTATGTAGTCTCTCACGTTGTAGTGACACTCAATCATAAAATTGTTTTTGTTGCTACTTCTTAGCTGTAATCTTGCTATGGTTATAAATCTAATGTAAATATCTCATACACTAGATAATCTGATATGTGTTGTGACCCACAGGTTAAAAACCACTGGTCTAAAGAAATCTTTTCTCTTGTCCAGAAATAAGTGAAACACACTTGTGAAAATATTAAAAATACTCCCTTATTTATTTTCTACAGGAATATTATTACTAAATTTAACTGTCATAACTGCCAGTATATTATGGCCTGCGTTTACCCCCCCTTTCAGCTCCTACACTCTCTTGAATACCTTTCTAACTTTTTAATTATTTTTAAATATTTATCTGTTATGTATACAGTATGCAGAAGAGGGTACCAGATGTCATTATAGATGGTTGTGAGCCACAATGTGGATGCTGGGAACTGAACTCAGGACTTCTGAAAGAACAGTCAGTGCTCTTAATCTCTGAGCTAGCTCTCCAGCCCCCAAATTTCTTTATTCTTAATTTCCTTGGTGCTTCTCACAGTTTCTTTTTCTGTGTAAATGTGGAAGTGACCCATGTAGAGGTCCAATCTCCTTTCTCTTTCATATCATCCTATTTAGGTCACATGACTAAATTATAAGGTACTATTAGATTTGCCAGTATACCAATTTTCATAGGATCTGCAGTTTAAATTGCTTTAAATTGCTTTCCTGAAGTCAATACATTATAGGATTTATAGAAATTAAATTCACTTAAATTTACTTTGACTCTAAAACCCATTTTCTTCGCCATGGTTAAATATACAAGGCAGAGCAGGGAACAATTAATCACTTGAGTTATCTGGGGGGAAGAAGCACCAGGATTGACCAGGAATGTGATTGCTGGTCCTAAGAATTAACTCTAACATGGCTACACTCAGCACATTGTCACTTTGATTCACCATATTAAAAGTGTTTTAATTTATTTTGTGTGTTTGCAAACATGTGTGATCACACACACTATGGTTTGTATGTGGAAGCAAGAGAAGAACTTCTACTCTGTGGTCATTGAACTCAAGCCATCCAGACTTGGTGTCAAATACCTTTACCCAGAGAGCCATCTCACTGTACTGTTCAATTTTAGATGTAGCGTTGGAGAGAACCATGGTGGTAACCAGAGAGAAAAGGAGACTTTTGGATAGACATATCTGGAGATGAACAAAACAAAACAAAACAAAAAAGAAAATGTTAAGGAAATATATGAGACTTTAAAAAACTAGCCATAGAATCAGTGGCAAAATGAATTATATTACACTGGCATTAATGGGTGAGATAGTCTGGTCCAACGTAAAAGGAAGATGAGTAGATCCAAAGAAATAAAAGCTGTGCTTACAACATCCCAGACAATTCATTAAGTCCCAGAGATGATGAGAAAAAAGACACACACTTGACCCTAAACAGATGAAGATTCAGATCATCAAATACTTTGTGTGGATAAGATTTTAAGTTTGTGGATTTTTTTTCCTCTAAGTTTTAGAGATGAACAACTACGAACACCACAGCAAGATATAAATTTCAATAGTCAGTGTGAGTAACCTCTTAGTTCAATAAGTATCTATTAAACATCTTCCTGGTACCCTGGAAGAATGTCAGACATATGGGATGGAGTGAGACATGCCTGCTGGGGTTGGTGGGGGAGGATCTGGAAGATAATAGCCAGAGAAAAAGCATGAATGGAGTACTACTAATCAGTAAGAAAAAATGATACTCTAAAATTTGCAGGCAAATGGATGGATTTGAAGAATATCCTCCTGAGCAAAGAAGTAACACAATCCCAGAAAGAGAATCAGGGGATGTACTCACTCATTAGTGGAATTTAAAAAAAAAAAAAAAAAGATGTCATTGTATACAAGAGCTCAAGGCTAAATGACACAGTGCCTCACTTTTGCATTGATGGCCTCTGGCATGAATGTTGGTGAGAAATGACTTGTTTTCTTTAAGAGTCTGGCAACAGGAAGTTTAATTATGCTTCAGTAAGTAAATGAGCAGCATGGAAAAAAAAAAGCATGAGCAATTAGGTCATTGTATCAAGTTTCCTTAAAGTAAAAAAATAAGATAAAAAGAAAAGTTGCAGCAATGGTTTTAGAAACAGGGAGCTGAAATATTAAAAAACAAAAACTGATTTTTCACCATTTTCAGATAATGTTTATCACATTATTAAAGGTTCCTAGAGATTTATTTTGAATTGAAGTAGGTTGCAAATTGGTTGGAATTCTTCCCCATCAATGTTCAATCTCTGAAGATCCTACAAGCTGATCATTCAGGGTTTTTGCACAGCTAATATCTGTCAAAGAGCTGTCAAAGAGTTTCATCCCATCAGTTAAACAGACAAGGAAGACTTTCTTGAAGACTATTGTAATAGAATTCAAACTCTAGCACCCAGGATCAAGACTGCATTCTTAGGAAAAGAAGTTGAAGAGATAAGGTCCTGGGCCAAGATGGTAGGAAAGTATAATTAATCTTGGGACTGATCAATGTGAGTAACTCATTTATTTTTGGTAATTGGCTCTCCTAAGTTGACTCCTGACTTCTCAGAGAAATGGAGAAACCTAAGGTCTAAATTTCTAAATGACTAAATTTAACAATCACCTTCAGTTGGCTTAGAAAAGAGAATCCTGATTTGCAAATCTGGAAAAACACTGGAAGAACATTTTTTCCCTAAAAGGCAGTAAAATTATTTATACTTATAAATTACAAAAGTAAATGATCTTTACCAAAAAATAAGAATGTTAAAGAACTACTGTTTGGAAGAAGCCCATGATTTTTTTCAAGTTGAGAAGAAAATTAAGGCCAGCTTCATGATGACTAGCGTTTGTTAACCCAGAGATTTTTGCTAACATTTGTCAACATGGAACAGTGTCATGGCTGATCTGGTTTTGATGGAGGATATTGTGATGGGTTGAGTGTCCCATGTCTCTAGTGGATGACATGTGCCAGGATGTTTTCTCACAGTTAATTCTGTCTTCTTCTCACACATACAGAACAAACTTAGTCCTTACCTTCGAATTAGTAGTTTACATGCACTTAGTGCTAAGTGAAGCTGTCATCAATGGAAATTAGCCCTTTTCTCTACACAGTCTTTCACCACTGAGAGTTAGGTATAGGATTATTGGTTCTAATTCATAAGCAAATAGGTATAAACATAAGAACACACAATTGGAAAGTTAATAGTATGTCAATAGCTGTTCCAAGAAAAACTAAGAATTAGTAAATGAGCAGCATGAATGGGGATTTTTGTAAGTGGGGAGATCCTAAGAGTGGGTATGAATCTGAGAGGCCTTATAACTGAGTTTGATGGGATGCATGATGTAAAATAATAAGTACATAAATTTTTTTAAAAAAAGAAAAACTAAAAACTTAGAAAAATAAGCTTTTTAAAAGCAGATTTACACAGATGACAATTTATCCACTAGATAGTACCAAAATGTATGCTATTCACTATCCAAAATAAGACCAGAAGGGTATCTCCTATACAGTGCTAATGGAGGTAGAACAAATCATTTGATTGGTTAAAGAGAAACACATGGGTTTTAGATGGGTCAAGTCTACTTAGGAAGTAGTGGTCACTATGCAGAAAGTACTGGGTTCATTCTCTGGCACCACACATGTGTCCAAAAAGGTGTGAACAAAACACACTCATAGCATATGATCCAGTGATTTTGTTCTCCGGTAGTTAGCCAAATAAATACAAGTGTTTTATCACACAAAATGACACATAAATGTCCATATACCATTATTTATAATCTTAAAATTACAAACTTAGAATTGCCCTATTTCAGGATAAACTAAATGACACTATTCATTAGTATAGATATTTTTGAATATTGGGCAATTGACAGTTTGGGTGAAGGTCCATCTTTAAATGGTCCCTAGGGGGCTTCTCTTCTCATTTGCATAGATATATTTAAGCAGCTGACAGCATTCTTGCATTCATTTCCTGACTTGAAACATGGGATCTGTTATGGTGAGAAAATCAAGGGGAAACCCTATAACTGTTAGTAAGCCAAGGACTATGCTCAGTTTTCTATGCGCTAATTAGTATGACATCCAAAATATGTATTACACTATTATTTTATATTATAAATATATTACATATTACTTATTTCATGTATTTATGAAACAACCATTAAGGAAAAAAAGGCCATGAATTTGAAATCAAGCAAGAGGATGTACGTTAGAGAGCTTGGCAATAAAGAGAAAAATTCTGTAATTGTATTATAACCTCAAAAAAAGAACATGGAATATTCTTACCATATGTCTATTTAACTAACACATTTTATCCATGCAAAAGAGAAATGACAATGAGTTCTGATTAACTTAATCAGGTAAGGATTATAATTGAGACTGTTCTGTCAGATATAGTTTTCTTTGAGCAAATTGATCTATTGTCTGACAAATGCGCACCCCTTCTCCCAGTAAGAGCAGTTTGTTTTTACCTGGTAAGGCCAGTAATATGCCTTCACTTCAGGAGGGTTCTAGCCTCCTAGCTTTTGATTATAATTTTTGTCATAAACTCAATCACCTTTCTCTTCCATAAGATATCACTTCTGTTCATAACATCAACAGTATTATTTTTATTTGATCTAGTAATCAAGATGAAGTTACTACACTGGACTTTTATTGCTAAGACAGTTTTGAATGTTAGCAAGTAGGAAAATGATCCAACAAAATGTTCAATTGTAGATATTCAGTAGTACAGGCATGTCAAGATATTCCTTCCAAGGTGAAATATATCTTTTTACATCTGGTTTCCCCAGTAAAAATGAGCCACAGCATCTAATAAACCTGTCTGGATTGTAAAGGAAGCATATAACAGGTATAAATGTCTTATTTGTGCCCATTTGCTGCATGACTCATAAACCTGCTAGTTTTGTGTGTGACCTAGTAAAAGATGAGGATCTAGAACAGGTTCAGGCTGTTATGTCAACTATAATGATAGACTGGTCATATAATGGAGTACATATGATTGTGCTTTGGAGTGTTGATGACCTTTAAGAATGATGTTTAGAGCCTATTTTGGAGTAAGACATGTGCCATACTATATAGATGAGTATTCTGTCTCCTTTTAAGAAATAAATCTTAGATTGCTTTGCAGCATACCAAAACTAAGCACACACCCACATACCACTGTCATGATGGCTAATTTCCAATGTCAACTAGATAGGATTTGCAAAAACCTAGAAGACACACTTCTGGATATGTCTTTAGGAAAATTCCAGAAATGTTTTAATGAAGAAAGAAGACCTACCCTAGATGCATTTTTGTGTTAGCAACATATGTGTCAAAATGTTAGTCTACCTCAGTAGATGAGGACAGCAATCTTTTACTTCAGCCCCACACTAAATAAACAGTTTCATAGAGAAAATATTTTCAGTATTCATTTCCCTCTGCTAAGGTGGTTTGGTAGGCTACCTTTCAAGTCTGCTTCAAGTCTGCTCTACCACAAGGAACTGTATCTTCTCAAAACATATGGTAAAATAAACCCTTCCTTCCCCGAGTTAATTTTATCCGGCATTTTACACTAGTAACACATGAAATAACAAACATAGCCACCACATTACTTACTACACAATCTTACCTAATTGCATAAACTGAATGTGGACACAACACAGTATTAATTTGGGAATGCAAAGTACTTCACAAATGAATTGTGGTGATCTGTAAAGTTTTGGCTCAATAGTTTCTGAAAGCAAAGTATTACATGCAGTAACATAAATATCAGTGGACTGCTATAGTGCTTCTTGTCTTCCAGTTGATTTTTGTGAGAAATTCTCTATTAGTTGTCAGGGTAACAACAGACTCTGGAATGGTTTATTGATTATTCAGCATCATGTATTGGCACAGCCTGAGAATGGACGGCTGTGGTACCTAGGTATTATTTTCAAGGACACTTCTTAAATGCAATGACAAATAAAAATTTTTCTCAGTGGTCATAAATTGCACAGGGAATATGTTATTTCTTCTTTCTTGGAATGACCTATCCAAGACATGAAATTGCATGGTGACATGGTAATAAACTTTGGAAAAATGTTCTTGGTAAATTCATGGAATGAAAATTGGTAGACATCTATGAGTATACACTACACATTTTGAACAAGTAAAAATGCGAACATCTTTATCCTGTATTAATGCTTACCAAAAAGTAGCCACAGAAGGAAAATACTGTTATTGTCAAATCACATAATCACCTGTTAGGTCAATATCAGTCATTTTTCCCAGCAACCAAGGCCATTGACTAATGGTTTAAGAACAAAATTTCAGTGGTAGTAGGGATTTAGGTTATAAATCAACAAGTTCAACAAGGCATTATTACTCACCAAGACTGACCTGTCTACAGCTGTTGCTGCAGGTTCAATCTTCCAATGGTAGAGACCTACACAGAATTGCTGATGTAGCATCATTTCCTCAGAGGGGATGGTCAAACAGCTGTCTGGTAGTAAGTTGACTACACTGAACAATTTCCATAATCCTTGTTGCAATGTTTTATTTTTACTGAAACATACAGGAACTCTAGATAGGGATCTGTATTTATTAAATGCAGTGTTCTTACTTAAACTATATCTGTGGACTGACAAAATGCCTATCTATGGGCTTCTAACATAGAATTCATTGGTCTTGCCATGACCACAGCCATCCAGAAGCAACCACTGCCTGATAGCTATGAATAAATTTTTGGATGCTTATTTGTAGTATCATCAGGGTAGCACCAAACTGCTGATCTTATGCTCTAAAACTACATCAAATTTGTGTCTTTTCAAGACCTTGATTCATAGATCCAAGAAATAAGGGGAGGAAATGTGAATAGCGCCATTCACTCCCATTACTAGTGGCCTAGTAGAAAAAATTGTGTTTACTTATCTACCCTTTATATTCTGCTGGAGAAAATATCATATATCTACAGAAGCCTCAGAGTCCCAAACTACTGTTCAATTCCTTTGAGCTCTTCATTTCTCTTTATCAAAAGGCAAACAAGAGTGTTAGTATGTTAGCAGGGTGACTTGTTCTGATTTTTTAGGAAAAAATATCTGAAATATGTCATAGAGCATCTCATTACTATTCTGTCTGATGTCTAACTATAATGGCAGATGCAAACCCTCAGTCCTACAGGACTGCAAATTCTCTAACTTCTTAAGGAATGAAGGTTTGTGTCACCCTGCAATATAAGAAATCACAACTATCTTGATGAAGGAGTGCAGAGAGAACAGCAGAAGAGGGCAACTATATTGCTCAATACTAATTATGATAATTATAACAATACCAATTATAATGTCCAATATGCTGCTAGTCATGAGTTTTTCTTGCATCTATGTGTGTTTGCAAGTGAATATAAGACATTATTGATTTCTTCTCATTTTTGCTTATTATGACTCATAATATGTACATGACTTTGTATCACAGTATTTAAGTATTATTAATTTTATAGCACAGCCTTTAAGTACTGTTACTTTTATAGCACAGTATCTGAGTTGTTGGCTATTACAGAAGAAATAGTCACAACATAAGGTTAACACCTTTTCTGCAGAATGATTTAGTACATTTTCAAATGAAGGTGGAATATTTTTGTCAGCCACAGCAGAATTTGCAGGGTATCTGTAAGGGATTATCTCTAGAAAACCACCTCCCAGAAACAAAATAAACAATGTTCCAGTTTCTTATACCAAAAGACATAGAATTTGATTAATCTTATCTTATCTTTTCCTTGGTATTAAATAACCTATAGATTATTTATGTAGCTAATAGAACATAAATTCTATGTAAGTAGTTATTAGAATGTTCCTTAGTAAGTCATAGCAAGAAAAAGTATTTAGCAATGAAACAATTATTTTCCTGAATACTTTCTATTCATAGTTGGTTGCATTTTCAGATGTGGAAAAAGAGGCTAATCTAAAAGCCAATTACATAATGTTAGTCAGAATTATTATCTTGTTATTATACTTATTTGAAGATTATGTATCTTTAAAAAACTTATTTATGGGTTCAGTGTGATATGTTAAACATTTTGGGGTTTCGTCATTGTTTGGTTTGCTTTGGTTTCTGAGGATGAAATCTAAGGCCCTGCACATTCTGGGTAAGTGTTCTATAGCACTGAAAAATACATGCCCAAGGGGCAGAACTCTAAATTTCATGTGTCATTTCACTGGACCAGTATTCTCACTAAACATTATTTCTGGATATGTCTCTGACGCTATTTATGGAAGAGATTAACATTTAAATCAGTAAGCTAAGTAGAGCAGATTGCCCTTCCCAATGTAGGTGGGCATGATCCTATCTGTAGAGTGACTGGATGGAACAAAATAGTGGAGAAGGTAGAGCTTGATCTCCTGACAGCATGGATGATCTACCATATGAGTCTTATCATGTCCCTGAATTTGGGTTTCTAAACTCTAATGGCTTAGGCTAGATTACAATTACAGTTCTATTATTCAGGGCTAAGGACTTCTGCCTTAGACTAGAACTTCAACTGAGTTCTGTTTTCAGGCCTGCTGACTCACAGTAAAAATTTACCACCACCTCCAGCATGTAAATACCAGACTAAGAATTCTCAGCCTCTATAATTTCATGAGCCAATGTCCTAAAATAATCTTGTGTGTGTGTGTGTGTGTGTGTGTGTGTGTGTGTGTGTGTGTGTTCTGTTGGTCTCTTCCTCTGAAAGCAGCTGACTATTGCAATCTCCTCTAATAAGTGAAGAAACTGTATTACATATAAAAAAATGAAAGAATTAAAAAAATGAGTTACCAAGTGACCTAGTTTATTTCTCTGTTGCCATGACAAAATACTCACCAAAACAACTTTGTAGAGGAAATGCCTTATTTGTCTTAATACTGCCAAGTCGCGGTGGAAATGGAAGGAAGCAACATCAGGAACTGCAGACAGGAACTGAAGAGTCCATGGTGCATGCTGCTTGTTCTTCCTGACTTGCTCAGCCTGCTACCTTATACAACCAAGGAACATCAGAGGTGGTTCCTCCCTCCCACATCCTACAGCAATCATTAATCAAAATGGTGTCCCTACAGAAGTGTCCTATAGTCCAATATGATGGAGTATGAATATGAATCTAGGTTCCCTTTCTATAGCTATCTCTAGTTTGTGCCAGAAATGACAAAAAGCTGAAGTATATCAAGTTGTGAAAAGATATTAAGTGACTTTATTGTATATTTAGTAAAGGAAAGATGCTTCCTCTAAAATCTGAAGTGGCTGAAGAAAGTACTCTAAGTCTGTAATGTGCTTCTGTGTGGTACCCCAAAGGAACATGCAAAGCACTACATGTTTTTCAGACTCCATTGAATGCACAATAACTATGGTGAGCTCTAGTCGTTGCATGGATCCAGACTCCCCAAGTGAAACAGAGGGACTATTGATGGTACAATGGGGACATGTGTGCATGCAGATAAGGAATCAGAGGAATTCTATACCTTCTGCTGTTGAGGAAGAAAAATTCTATTTTTTAAAATAATGCATGTCAGGTAATTTGGGATTCTGAATGGAGGTGCCCCTATACTTTGAAAATATTAATGCAATGTTGAAATTACATATTCTCAGTCTCTTTGACTTGATAATATAATGATAAAATAATGTTATAATAATGATTCTACAACCATTCAGTTGTAGAAAACAATAGAATTATCATTTTTCTAAGCAAAAGTAGTTTAAGAAAGAATGAGAACAAATTTTAGATCAATATTGAGCTCACTGAACCCACAATGGAGACTATTAATGTAAATCTATCATTTAATAACATTTAAATATTAAAACTTTCATTTTGGCCATGAAAATTTAGAGAAAGGGGGACATTCACTACAGTAAGGAAAATTTTGATATCTTAATTCAATTTAACTCCTAGGATTTAAATATTTAAATTGATTCATTTAATTAACAAATGTTTTCAAGCAGATTGTAAGCCATTCTCCCCCCACCGAAGTCTAAGATAAGTTCATCAAAAAGCTATCCTGTAGTCAGACTGATTATTTTTATGTTTTATTTATACATGTGTGTGTGCCATCATGCATGTGTAGAGCCCAGTGAACACATAGTGAGTCAATTCTCCTTTCGTATGAACGTTCTAGGGCTTAACTCAGTTACCAGGCCCAAGGACAAGGGCCTTGACACTCTGAAGTATCTCCCAGACTCCACCTTGTGATTTATTTTAAAAATAAGATAAATATCCTTACTCTTCATGATGACTTATTCTTTTCTAAAAAATAAGAATTGGTAGTGATTACTACCTATACACATGTATGCTTTCTTTTTCTTATATAGCATTTCTTTTCACAGTAAATCTTTCATCCTGACATCATCATTCGTTATAAAAAAAATGTTAAAAAATTTTTTACAGGTAACTCTACTTGCAAACCCCTCCTTTTAAGGCTCAGTATCTAAGTAGTCTCTTAATCATTAGCACTCAACAGCTTTGCCGACAGAAAACTGCATGCTGATACATTATAAAAATAAGGTTTGGATTTGCCCACATTCTTTTGTGCCTCAATTTTTTTTTAATCTTTCCTTTTTTCTCCTACCATAGTCTTGTGTGACAGAATTGTGGATTGAAAATTTTATCACATGCCTGAAGTACGATTGGAATGCGATCTATGTACGTCATGTGTAGGAGATAGATCTAAAGATAGAAAGCATATTTAAAGTAAGGTTTACACCAAGAAGTTCAGTAAATATTGAAAATGTAGAAAACTTACTGTGGGGAAGTTATGACAAAAATATAATTGAACAGTTGTGCCTTCCAGGTACTTAACTGTACTGCTAATAAAATTAAAACACTTGCCCCCAGAATTGTGGCAAATCAAAAATATAAGTAAAATTTTAGTGTTAATCATAAAATTGCCTATAAATATTGAGTACCACAGTAATCGATAATTTTATGTTCTTTTAATGGAGTAATTTAGGCAGAGGAAGTAAAGAGATATAAAGATCTGGAAAATATTAGCTATGTTTCTAAGATTTCAATGAAAGTAAGAGCTTCAGTATTTTCAAAGCCTTTATTTCACAACTTACTTGGGATATATGAATGTGTGTTGTGGAACCAGGAAGCAGAACAATAGTAAAGCCTGTTAAAATAGTAACACACAAAGAAAGGAGCCCGGAAAATGAGATAAATAATTTAATCAGATAGCATTCAAGGTCATCCCCAGCTCATTTGCCTTTTATTCTTCATTTTAGTTAGTAACATGTCCATTGGTTTATCACCAAGGTTAGGCATGCACCTTGAGATGGTCACAAAAGGTACACGATACAGGGGTTCATAATTACCTTATATAATATATTCAGAATCCCAGGGGAACTAATATATTCTGGAAATATTGATTAAGCAAGATGAAAAACTCTTATACAGTTTCAACTAGAGCAGTGTTAAAGACAAAATACACGCTTCATTAGCCACAAAGCTCACAAAAAGAACTGATTGAAGAATATCTCTTTTATGCAAAATAGACATTTTAGGATATAATTTGATAATATTCTACTATATACTGACATTTTCTTGATCATTTAATAAAAAAATATTCTCATTGCCAGAATTTATACTTTTAATATTTATAATTGAGGTAACAATGACAAAAGACTTAAACTATGAATACTGTAGGTGAATTTCTTTTAGATAGTAATGCTTTTCCAGAACTAAATGAAGGAATGAGTTAGATTTTATATGGAGACACTGAAAATTTACAGCACAGCTGACAAGCTGATTTATAAGTAGTTCTCAAGAAAATTAGGCAGTCAGTGATGATGAATCCAACATATAATGTTCAAATACAAGAAATAAAAACACTTATACTACATCAAATTCACTGCCTTCAGTAATTCTTAGCAAAACCACCATGGACCAGAGAAAAGTCAGTCAGAGCCTCTTGGGCATTACATGAAGCTTCAGAGATGTCAATCATGAATTTGGCTTCCTGTGCTATGCAATTGTCAGAGTGGTTGGCCCATGCACATGTTGGTATTTACAGTTGTTTCCTGGACACTAGTCACTTGAAAAGCAGAGTAGTTCCATGGCAAGCACCATTTCAGTTCCAGCCACCATTCTTTTATAAGCTTTAAATGCCTCATGAGGGTGCAGGACCTCTTCTTAGCACAAACTGGTCACATCAGGACACATTCAGTAGCAGAGGGTTTCCAGTACAATTCTTGGTATGGCTAAATGCCACTGTCCCTTTTCCGGCAGTCAAAAATCCATGATAAATTCTGTACAACACTGCAGTCAATAACAGCAGCACCAGACAGCATATTAATTCTTTACCATAAACCTTGGAGTATTAATAGCATTCTATGAGTGGTGTTATCAAAAGAATCACAGTATCTCTAGATTTCAGATAGCTATGTCTGGGTTAATGCATTGCTGTACAAGATCTCTGACATGCAGCTCATGCTCTAGGGTTGGGAATGAAGACTAACTTCTCTTTATCCAATAACAAAACTAACAATTTGTCTTCCTATCAAAAATAAACATGAGAGTTAGGAATTCATTAACAATCTTCAGAATCAATGCATCAAAAGTATTGTCTATGCTGCAATTAAATTATGGCATTTTTCTTCCCTCACATACCCAAAATATCAGACACACTATTGCTATGGCATTTGGTTGGGATGTGTAAACAGACTATCTTCCCTCCAGACTGCAGAAGACTCCCAAGGGATGTTTGCTGGAATGTAGTGATGAATGCTGGTTGCTAGGTAGTAGAAACAGACACTGCTATAGGCAACCAAGTACTATGGTGAAATTGCTGCTTCGGTCCTGCTCATCAAAAAAGAGTCACAGTGCCTATTAATTTAGGTAGTCTACAAAGCATCATTGATGTATATATGTATATACAAAGCAGAGAGGCTGCTCCAAGTAGCAAAGAAGACAGGGGCAGAGGAGGTAGGGAGGCCAGTGCTAAGCTTAAAGAGCCTATCAGGGCACATCTACCCTCTATGGAAACAGATGGTATACACGGTTAAGACAAGGAGCTAAGACAGACAGACGGATACAACACACAGGACAAAGCACCTGATTAGTCCTTTGATGCAAATTTTAAGGCTAGTCAAAAACAAAACAAAAAAACAAAAAGACCCTCCAGTGAACACCAGTAATCTTTGATGTTCACACAAAATCATTAATCTTTAGCACTCTACCTCTAAAGATAACGACATATTCTAGGATTTATAGGGGGGAAATGGCTCTGTTACCAAGCAGCAATTCCTGACTAAACAATGCAAGCCTGGCTAGCAGTTACCTTTCTCTCATGTTTTGTGCCTTCCCCAAGTCATTAAGTAAGAGATCTGGCCTCGGCTTGCGTGTAACCAGTAATGACAACCTCTTTGCAGTTATCTGTGTGTACAAACAATCAAAAACATTCAGAACACCAATACAGCATTTTTGAAGACAAATAAATCAATCAAGAAATTTAGGTATTTAAAATAAAAATTTCTATTAAAGACTAGTGGGAAAATGCCAAGGAGAAGGGCATCCTCCCTGCCCCACAATTCAACATGCAGAACAGGCGACCACTGCTTTCACATTGGCAGGATGGTTTGAAGCAAGGACACATATCCTACGCCATCCAGTCCCAGGACTCTACATCGTATTCAGGTGATACAAACAAGATGATCCATGCAAATGAACTGACCAAAGTTACGTTGCGTACACTCTAGATAGGATCCCACACATCTTCAGAATGATTTGGAGTCACAAGAAATGAAGGTCCAGTGAAGTGGTTGGCATTTAGAAGCACACTATTTAAGTAGGTCTCCCTGAAGATATGGTTATATATTAGTGTACTGGCCAATATCTGACACTATTGGTCACTGTATTGCAAAAGGAAATTGGGGCAATTCATATTGAGTAGTAGCACTATTTTAGATCATCTTTAAAGCCAGAATAAGATGATTTAGCTACTCAGGTAGCATTTCTGACTTCAAGTAGTAACATCATGCAAGATTTATACTGGATTAATGGAGCCTGGAGGAACTCTACATATAATTATTTCCATTACAAGGTAAACAGTATTTGTATTGGTATAATTTAGCCGATTGATGCAGTTTGGTTTACAAGATAGATGGGATGGGAGATCGAGACCGCCTCACAGGACAAGGAGAGTTGTAGGGTGATGTTACTGGAGAGAGCCTCAGAGCATTGCCTGCCAAGCCCGCTATGTTGTTTAAGCTTCGGGATTTTTCATATCCTTTCATGAAAAAATGCACAGACATCAGTTGAATTCAACCAGAAAATAGATAGAGACAAATAATACAGTGCTGGGTAATCAAAAGTGCTTTTTTTTTTTTTGCTTAAACCATTTGCAAAGAATTCAATATTGAGACAATTCACACATCTAAAAACTGAAGCTCACTGTATTTGGAATTCTGAAACTATTAAACCAGCTATCACAAATTATATCTACAGTATTCCAAAATATGTTTGTGTCCAGATTATACTTAGCATTGATGTCATTTGGGCATAAGGACTACAAGATATTGTAAAGTTAGGCAAAGCAACTTAAATAAGATTACAGACTCAAAGGTCAGCATGTGTTTCTAAAAATTAAAAATACAAGAGCTATTTTTAACTTTATTATTAATAGTGAATGAAACATGCTTAACCTGAAGTGTATATTTGTTTCCATCATATGTATTCTTTCAGCTTTACAAGTTTAAAAGAGTGATTCATAGAATAATGGCATTTGGTGCCATTATCCAGGTGATACAGGATGGAAAGCATATTACCAGTCCCTTAGGTAATAAAATAAAATTAAACAAAAAGGAAGCAAATGAAATGTAAACTGAGTCATAATTTCAGTGAAATAAATCTGAATTTGTTGTTCTTAGATGTTTTCATCTCTTTCCCTTGCCTTCTAGAAATTGAGGCAAATTTTATTTTAGTCCAAAATTTTCAACCTAATCTATTGTTAGTTATATCCAGGTACAACTTTTCAGTAACAGTTTGGTTGTCTTCCTTAACCACTCAGCCAGTTATCCCCTCTCATGACGTTTGGAGGGAGTCACATGTTGTAGCATTTTCAGTAGAATATTAGAGGCAGTTGAATGAATTTGGGGTGCATTTCATATAAAGTGTGACATGAAATAGAAAGCAAAGCATTTAAAGGAAAATGGAGTCCTATCACACAGCTTTGGAAATAAACATTTTTGGCAGTTCCACTGAACAGTTACAGGGCTGGAAATGAACTTCCTGTAGGGCAACCAAAATTGAGTAAATGCACACAATTCCAATGCGCTTCTTGTCTGGTGTCTCCTCTAGACTGTGTAGTACTCTCCATGGGCTCTAGTGTGCTTGCTGAATGTGGGGTGAAGAGAAAAAAAAGAGTCTTTTTTAACTGCCTCTACTTCTTGCAATTGGGACTGATGTAATTTATCTAATAATACGACATATGAGAGGCCAAGACAAATATACATCAAGACAGACTTCATCACAACCTTATAACAGGCTAACACTGGATGAAACAGGAGAAGAGAATAATGAGAATTCCCTACCCACATGCACACGCATTGATTTCTAGTAGGTTGACTGGGTGTCTTCTGACTGGTTTTGTGAATAGACATTTCATCATCAATTAATTATAACAGTAGTTTGGGGGAATATATTTTCTGTTGAATAAATATTTACATGCCTCTGTTTTCCTAGCATTTTTTATGATAAAACATGGAAAAGAATGTCTTTTCATTCCATGCTACTAGATGATGTTATAGTTAGTGAAAGAATACCTTCATTTTCTAAATTGGAAGTAATTCATCTTGATAGAAACAATGCACATAGTAGTTTCATTATTACCGGTCTTCTCTAAAATGACTGATATTATAACTTTGAAAATTACAGAGAAAATGATTTTCCTATGCAGTAGATAATATGTGACCTAACAATATAAACTAGATTACAAACATTGAGGGATGTTAATTACTGATATGAATGCATTTAAAGGGGTACTATATACCCCAAGCCCCTTATACCACTCACAAAAATATAATGATCTATTAGTAATTTTTTCTGTTAGATAATTTTATTTTTAATCATTCAGTGATAGATGAATCTTGATTGCTATTCCAAATGTTAATTGTTCTTCAAAATTATAGATTTTAAAGTAAATATTTCTTATTTTGTTTACAGATCTTTTTATGTTGAATATCAGTAACTGAATATCATTTGAAAAAGCTCTTCTCAGTAACAAGTATTTAATTAGTAAAATTACATGTTCGTTTTATATCTTCAGTTGTACCTATTCTAAATATTTCTGATTAGAAATTTTGATACTTTTTTTCTTAATTAAGCTTTTCCTGGAGGGACTAAGAATATATGATGATTTAAATATAAAATCTAAAATACTCATAAAAATAAAAAAATAGTAAAACTACTTAGAACCAACATCAGAATATAGAACTTACATTTTATTCATCTCATAGGAGCATATGCTCAGTTGGGATAATGTCAACACTGATATGTATATAGCATGCATGAAGGCTTTAGCTTAGATAATATACTACTCAAAAACAGTTGTAAGGAAACACAAAAGTCTAAAATATTGGCAGGTTACTTTTAAATGAGTATTTTCCTTTTCAAAAAATCATTATGGAATGTTTTCATATTTATAAATAAAATAACAAACATGGATACAATAATTTTTAAAATATATTCAAAGAGGATTAAAATATTTTGAAATAAAATTAATAGATAAAATAACTTGAAAAGTGAGTAAACTGAATAGAATAAAAGAATTCTATAAGCTATCGACAGGAAAGAAGTACAATGGATGACTTTCTGGCAGATGTGATAATAGAAGACAAAAGTCAAAATAGTTAAGTGTCTCCAGAAACAATTCTTTCCGCATAGAAAGAATATATATCTATGAAAGAAACAGACAAGAATGTGGAGGAAATGGTGTGATAAGGAATTATGATGCACAAAAATGCTCATGGGAGCTAATCATTTTACAAAAAAAAGGTTCTTTCTAAAAATACAATTTTCATTTGTGAAGTAAAATTGCTTATATCTTTCCACACAAAATAAATACATCTTATTATCTGTTTTCTTCACAAAGCTTTGCAATTCTTATAGTAAAATTTTATGCTAATGTACTGACTTATAATGTCCAAGCTTTTCTCAGACATTTAGTAGAAAGTACTATTTAACATGGAAGAAAATTTGTATCAAGATCTTTAAACACATTACCTTTGTATAAGCAGTGCATATAATACTTTAATAGAAGATGCATGAAAATGAACATGTTTTATTTCATTTTCATAAAGATGCATATACTCACATGTATACATTTATATATACAGAGATAAAGCTTGTTAAGATGCATATGCACTTAGAAAAGTGTTTTGAACACAAAATATTACTACCTAATGTATGCACATATGTTTTGCTCAAATACTATAAGATTTTAACCTATCCTTATAAAACATTTAAATATTTTTGCTTATACTCAAATGTAAAATAATAAAGAAACCCATTCGGTGGATTGTAACACATTCTAGCTCAAGAAACACATGGAAATGATAGAAATGATGGGATGGAGAATTACTTGAATTACTCAGCAAAAGAAAAGAAAATGAAGAATCTCCTTTCTTTGCTTTCTTGTCTCAAAGACATTGAGGGAGGGAAGAAATAAAAATGATCAGAAGAAATGAAAGAGAACTAGAGTGTAAATTATGAGGACATTACAAAACAAACGTTTTAAGTTTAAAACATAGAAGAATTAGAAAAACTGCTTGCATAACCAGTGTGGACATCAATTACAGAATACAGTGGAACAAAATACGAAAGTTTTTGTTGAGATTTAGCCAATGAGGACAATAAATCATTACAGATCTTGACTTATTCTCTAACAAAGACACTTGCTCAACCATTTTAACTTTGTCAGCAAATATTTATCATCTCCTACATGTTAAGTACTGTTTAGTGTCTACTGAAAAAAAATGCGTATTTTTAATCACATAAGTGACCTTTCAAGTGATTTTTTAAACATGCACATAGCAAAACAAATTATCTTGCTTACTGAGACATCCTTTTATTAGTTACCTGGGTGGGTATTGGGAAACCTAATTAAAGGGTGTTAAGTCCTTTTATTAGGAAAAAATGCCTTATCAATTGTTTAATGGCCATCAATTACTCAACAAATACAGTCATAGATCCCTTTAATGTGTATTGTGTTAATGGGAATAACTTTCAAAGACTGCTAAAAGCATTGTGCTAAAATAATTAATGACTGATTTAGTGAGGTTTACCTATTCTATTAAAATGCTACCCACAAAAAAATAGTAAATGACAGGTTAAGAAAAGCATGAAAGGCAATGTTTTTATATGTAGTAATAAAGTAATCTGTCATAATGAGTATTATAAAGTGCTTAAAATGACAGAAGATGTGATGGAGAGAATAAAGGAATGCTGCATGCAACATTGCCTGAAAATGATGAACAAGCCTTTTGCATCACTCTAACTTAGTGGCTGAGATATCTACTACGATTTGATTAAATGCATGCCTACCTTTCCTGATCCCTCCGTCAGAAGTGCACGTATAATCACCTGTTGTCAATAGGAAACACGTTTCCCCTCTTCTGTTTTTGTCTCTCGTACTAGAGCGTCTGATGGGGAGCCTTTCTGGAGGTGATAATGGCGGCTCACTTCCTGTACTGTCGTCACCTGATAACACTGGTCACAGTACCATGCCCATTGACAGACAGTGATGGATGAGGAAATGAGACAGTACAGAGAGTTTACAACAGATGCCTGTAGTCCAGTCATTCAATATACAAAACACAATAATCACACCACAGTTTTCACCACATTATAGAAAAAATTACATGGAGTAAAATGGAAATGTGTTGAAAAAGGGAGAAATGTTCCTTATAAAATTCTGATTCATTTTTGGAATCTATCTCATAGATAATTAGCTTTCATACAGGTGGTTTAAACTCAAAATAAATCCAGTAATGAATTAGTACAAATTTACCATGTAATTTGTTATATGTTATTGAGATACTATGAATGGAGATGGTTAAGAGTATAGTACTCTTAAGGAGAATCGGTCAAGTAGTTATTGATCCTGCAGTTCTTAAGGAGACATGCTTTCCCTACTTTTTGAAATTTAATTTCCCACCAAAATATCTTAATTAAAATAACCTCAAAGTACAAGAGATACCACCTCACTCAAAAACTCAAAAACATTTTGAGCAAAGCATACAGCAAGATCTGCCATGTATGTGAAAGTGTTGTTTACTTCTGCATACTTTCTAGGGGCTTGCTATATATCTATATGAGCCTTCACAGAAGCTTGACATTACAATATTGAGTAGAGATGAAGATGTGTCTTCTTTGCCCATGCCTTCTGTAAAGATTCTGCATAAATACACTGAGAGCAACATAATAACTAACAAACATGCCTAAGTTCACCCTTTTCAGATAGATATTAACACTTGTTGGATAAAGGCTGATGCAATTTGCAGATGAATTCCCAAATGTATATAAGGACTGCAGATGAATATTTTGAACAGCAGTTTAATCTCCAGTCACACTTCTTTAAATTTTCTGTTTGCCTCCTAAAAATTTTCAGCAGCTAATAAGGGAGCCTTGTTACTAAGTGGGACATAAGATCAGTGTTTCCTTTCCATATAAGAAATAGTTAAAGTAAGTCTAAAATATTGGTATATATTTACTTTAAATTTCAGAGTAAGCTATTTAAATTGTTAATATAAAAATAGTATATCTTACTAGGCCATAATAGACAAGCAAGATTTCCCTTTGCCTTGGCTTAGACAGACTGACTCTCAATCTAGAACCAATCAATTGTAGGTTGCATCTAGCATATAGGGAGCAGAATTCCAGCAAATGAGAAGCAGTAAAATATTCAAGATTAAGTTCTAGACAGGAACAGAGACCAAGGCACAATGAAATAAGAAATGTTGCCAGAAAGAGATAAAATTTTGTCATTGGTTACCATGGCAGGTTACCTGTGCTCTGAACAATGGTAGCGTGTTTTATGTTGTTTTTACATTATATGTAACTTTGTACCATGAGGAGTATTAGTTTGCAATATTATGCATACTTTGAAAACAATAAAAATTTTTGTCAATCCAGAATATTACTAATAATGAGCTTTCTCATTGAAATATCTGTCTTCCACATCACCTCTTTAGTGTCTAGGCCTTTGATGGGCAAGCATCCATTCTCCTTAAGTAACTGGTTCTCATGAATTAGGTTGAGATGCAGAGTACCATACGGCAGAGGTAAAGCTGAGACAAACACACCAAGCCAAATGATATGGAGGTGAACATTTTGAGAATGAAGAATGGAAAATGGGTAAGATCATACCATCACATCATGCAGAGAAACAGAAACATTGGCACAGAAGCGACACATGGGCAAAAGAAAATATTGGCACCATCAGCAGAGGTCATTCCCATTTATGCTAAAAAATTCCATAGACCTGCTCTGCAGATCTATATGTAGATATGCTACAGTTTAGTTATCTACAAGCTTCACACAGGCACACATTTTATGAGGCAAAACTGAAAATTTATGTATATTTACAGAAAATAAGCACAGCTACCTTCTACCTATAGGATACACTGTCCTATAAAGTATCCCATGCTATGCATTTGAAATTGTGTCTTACCTGATCTGTTATGCTCCAGAAGTCGGTTTTCTTTGCCCAGACACGTGTCACTCTGAGTACTGTTGCAAGCCATATTTAATTCCGTCTTGCAAAATGTAGGTGAACTGGCCAGAGGGGCAGGAGGAATGTGCTTCTTTCTTTTTCTCGGAAGTTTCTGCTTCGCCATTGCCAAGGAGTAGTACATTCCAAAATTATTGACAATGACAGGCACAGGCATGGCTATTGTCAGCACTCCAGCCAGAGCACATAAGGCCCCCACCAGCATCCCTGACCATGTTTGGGGGTACATATCCCCATAGCCTAAAGTAGTCATGGTCACCACAGCCCACCAGAAGCCAATGGGGATGTTTTTGAACTGTGTGTGTTCACTGGCAGAAGGGTCGTTGGGCTGAGCTCCTACCCTTTCAGCATAGTAAATCATTGTAGCAAATATCAAAACTCCTAGAGCCAGGAAGATAATCAGCAGCAAAAATTCATTGGTACTTGCACGAAGAGTGTGTCCAAGCACCCTCAGACCTACGAAATGGCGGGTGAGCTTGAAGATTCTCAGGATCCTCACAAACCTAACCACCCTGAGGAAGCCAAGCACATCTTTAGCAGCTTTGGAGGACAGCCCGCTGAGTCCCACCTCTAAGTAGAAGGGGAGGATGGCCACAAAGTCAATGATGTTCAAGAGATTTTTGATGAATTCAAGTTTATTGGGTGAAAAAACAATACGGACTAAAAATTCAAAAGTAAACCACACCACACAGACGCCTTCTACATACGTCAAGGCAGGATCCGTTTCGATTTCATACTGGAGAACAGCACTTGTGCCATTGGTGACCGGCTCTGTCTTGTTCTTAACAATATTGAAAGCTTCATGTGTCTCCAGGCAAAAGGTCGTGATGGAAACCAGAATGAAGAACAAAGAAGCAAAAGCAATAAACTGCAGAAAGAAAAAAACAGAAATACAGAGTGACCTGAACCGTGATAGACTCATATCTGAATCCCAAAGGTACCAATCACTGTCAACCAAACGGGATAACAGGATATTTAGGGATTGCACTTGGGATGGTTTCTCAAAAGCAACCAGGCTAGACCTGTAAGGTTCTCCAAATTCTTGTCTTTGCTCACATATACATAAAGCTTTGCTTTATGTTGTGTGAAGGGGAAAAACTGTGAAGAAACCCTAAAAATTATTTCAGAACAATTTTTAATGACAATAGTCTGAAAAAGAAAAATAAAATTATGACAATAACTTCAATTTTGAGAACTGCTTACGACCTAGAAATTTTGAAGCATGGTTTATAACTGTTCATATAAGGCAGATTATACTGGTTAAAATTTTAAAACCACGCAAATGTAGCTGTCAGTTCTATAAATGCTTTGGATATCGTCCAATATGAACATAAAAAGAATACTTGCAGTATATGATGATACTCTGAAGGTAGAGACTGCCCAAGTAAGTAATTCTGAGTAGGGGGCAAACTCAACCAGCAAGTGTTAAAGGAGAGAAACTGAGTTAGGGGGACAATTAAAACACAATTATCTTTCTATGCCTAAATTAAGAACTTGACATGCTGAAGCAATACATTCATCATACAGCTAGTTTTTCAAAATTAATGATTCCATTTCTTTAGTTAAGCATATGCACCAACATACACAGATTAATCCTAAGAACTCCCAGTTATATACTTCTAGCTAAAACCACATACTGCCAAACTGATTTGCGTCATAACAACACTACCACTATCACCATTTTGCAATTCAGAAATTGGTCAGGAGCATTTACATCTCTTTTTTCTAAGTCAAGTTATATGAAGCGATAGATTCAGACAATAACCTGACAAATTCAGCCACATCTCCCTCCCATGCATTTAAGTTGTCAGATTCCAAAAAGAAAATTGCAAATTGTGGAAACCACTTCTCTTAGGCCAAGGTCACAGAGTTCTTAATACTACAGATCTTAATATTTGAGATGCAGGTATTGGAATGAAGGGTTAGGGTTAGAAGGGTTAGAATGCACTGCAAAATGGCTGAGGCTTCTATTATTCTCTTGAAATATCTCAGAAGTCACACTTGATGAATGAGCAAGCTGTTCTTCTCCAAGATAAACAGTATAGTCACCAGGAGAAAGAAACTATAGTCAAGCAGATGGACTCTCTTAGTTGAAATTAATGGAACTATTTTCAATATCCAATCTGTTCCCTGATATCTGCTCTTCAAGCATGGCTGCCATCAAGAAGGTCTGAGCTGTGTCTCAAGAAAATAGGCTCCCACACACACCATTTTAAAGCCTGTGAGGACATCACAAAATGATTAATCAGGACTGTGACTGTCTGCCTTAGATAATCACTCCAAATTAAAGACTTATTTATGTAGTCTGAGAACATCCATCATATAGCATTGAACAAGTGTGGCTTCTACAGTGTTGACTTGTTCTCCATGTATAGCTTACAAGCACCCTTGGTTGATTGGTTTTACAGAAGGATTTGAGACAATTTTTTCCATTTCACTTTTTTATGTCATGTACAAATAAATGCACAACTTTGTTCAGTCAGTTGTAAGACAGTTGCTACAAATTCACATACACTAAATGATGTGCTGTCGTTTTCTGTGATTGGTAATTTATTCAGAACTCTATCCCTATTTTAGCTCTAGATTTGAAAGTTGTATATTAATGCAAGTCACTAGCATCTCATAAAGAAGGATATTATTTATTTAGGGGGCTCAGAGAGGAAACTCACAGATATAAGGGTTAAATAGCCATGTGATTCCTGAAAAGCTGAACTATTCTTCATGGCTTCATTCAGTGGGTCAGGTCCTTCATCCAAGAGCATGAGAAGAAAAAGGAAGGGGCTTCTACACATATGCACCCCAATCTTAACCTGCCCTTCAACCATGTCTCTAATCCTAGTGCCTAAGAATCATAGGTGATTCCCAGACCTATGCTGACCAAGAGGCCATGCCTCTAGGTATGGTAACTGATCCTCATTAGAGTTGCATTTGTTTCTGATTAAATTTGAAACCTTTTGTTATTAGAACCTTGCACATATGGCCATACTTGTCTCTCCACCTGCTCCCTAACTGTCCCCACAAGGCTATTCTGTCTCCAGCATTTCAGATTAGGCATATTACTTTAGTATACAAAGTCTATGATTCAGCAGTTAAGCTGCAGTTTGATGTTGACCTTTCATGATCACTTTTTTCTGTTGACTTTATAGTCCTAAATGGCACCATTACATGAATGTCCTAATAGGTTCATCTTTCAGACACTCCTAGTATGCCTGCCACACTCACAAAGCAAAAGCAGTTCAATAGTATGCATTGATGTTTGTCAAAAAAAATAGTACTTTTATAATTTAGCATTTCCCTATTAAACCACCATTCATTCATGCCTGAATATACTATATTAGAAGTCTCTCTTTTTCCAGGCCCCAGGTCAAGCTTTTAATTTAATAGCAGTTAATGAAACAGATGAGGAAGTCACAGTGCACTGAGAATACCGACATAAGATCCATTAATCACAGAATAGATCTATAATCGTAGTTATCATAAGGTTCAGTGAAAGAAAAATGTACGAAATTTTGGAAAGATAAAATGTGGACTGTATTTGGGATGAAAGGTCCCTGAGACCTTTGTCCATAGACTTAAATGAGGGGTGAGCAGAAGTCAACTGCACAGAGAGAAAAGAGTTTTAAAACCATCTGAGAAGCTTTTTATAAAAAGTCATTTTACAGTTCTTTGTTTTGAGAAAGGATAACACAGCTCAGGCTAGCCTTGAATTCTCTATGTGGGTGACAATGACTATAAACCCCAGGTTCTCCTGATTTTAACCCCCAAGTGATAGGATTACAGATAGGCTTGTTTCACCAAGTCTGGCTTTTGCAGTCATAGAGATCAAACTCCAGACTTTATACATGGTAGGAAAGTGTAATACAGGTTTCTGGTCTGTCCTTCCCATGGTCCAAACCCACAGTCCCACAGAAACACACATAAGTTTATATTAATTATATGCTGCTTGGCCTATGGCTCGGGCATATGCTAACCTTTGCATTTAAGCCATTTCCATTCATCTGTTTTACCACATCTTGTTTCTTGGATGGCTACATCACCTCTCTCTTGACTCTGCCCCTTTATCTATGTTCAGATTTTCTGCCTGCTTCTAAGATGCCATGCCATAGGCCAAAACAAATCCTTTATCATCCAATGATAGTCACAGCATACAAAAAGACATCCCACATCAGAAAAGAATTCTATCTGCTGAGCTCCATCTCCAGCCAGTTGTTTTAATCTTTTTTTTTTTTTTCTTTCTCAACCAGTGGTTGGACGCAACACCACAAGAACTTCAGGCTTCCCAAATCTGCCAAAAGTACATAGACTGTTATTTAGAAACCCCATCTAGCACACAGACTGTCTTTGTAAAGATTAATCCATTTCTCTGAGGAAATATTATTAAGCAGAAATATTACGTAGGTTTTAAAATATGGCTATAAAGTGACTTTAGAAGTGGTCCTCAACCTTCCTAATGCTGTGACCCTTTAATACAGTTCCTCATGTTATGCTGGCCTTTGACCATAAAATTATTTTCATTGATGCTTCATAAATATAATTGTATTACTGTTATGAATTATAATATCTGTGCTTCCCTATGATCTTAGATAAACCCCGTGAAAAGGTCAATACCCCAGAGGGGTCACAACCCTCAAGCTAAGAACTATAGTTTTAGAAGCACTTAATTACTGATAATCCTATTTCAGACTTGGCCCATATGATTCACTTGTTCAAAACGGCTGAACTTGAGACAATACAGAAACAGAAAGAGCATACGAAAGTGAATTTTTAAATTTAAAACATAGATGTATTTTAGTGAACTTTCTAAAATACAATTATTACTTCAAAATGCTCTTCTCCAATAAAATGCTTATATGTACTGAAGCAACTGTGTTTGGGAACCATTTTAGTTAGGAACCCTGTTCCAAGAAGAGGGTAGAACAAAGCTACATTCAACAAAATCCTCTGAAGAATGTACAAAAGTATGAATTCCTTACTCCCTATCACCACGAGATACCAGACTACCTTTTGCCGGAAGAAGGAATCTGCATTTAACAAGCTTCCTAGACGATTAATATGTATATTAAAAATTAAAAAGCAATTTCTTGTATGTTTTTCAGAAAATAAATAAAACAAGTTATCTAATGAGTTGGAAGAGTTTTCAGTTTATAATCATCCATCCCATATTCCTAAGCAAAACTCCCTAGAGGTTCACTAATAAACAGTTACCAGGTCAATAGAAGCATATCTGGTGATTTATGTCTATTTTGATATAATTCTTTTTTTTCCAAAAATAATTTTGAGCAGATAAGCCGTATAAACAACCTATAAATGCAAATAAGTTTAAAACATAAAATTTTGGAGAGCAGCAGATCTTTCTGCAAGCCATTTGCTACATACAACTATCCATATTTGTGCTACCATTACTTTAAGAACCATAGAAAGGGGCAGGAGAGATGACACAGAAGTTAAAAGCATTGAACATTCTTCTAGAGGACCTTGGTTCTATCTCCCATACCTATATGACAGTTCACAATCATCTGTCAGGTTATCTAACACTTTCTTCTGGATGCTGTGGGTACCACAAGCAAGTGATGCAAAGACATTCATGATGTGGGATGTCTTTCTGTATGCTGTGAATTATCATTTAATAATAGAGAAATTGTTTTGAGATTGATAAATATGATATGAGATCTTAGATACCCATGAAATAAATGTAAAGGTTAAAAACATTAAGGAATTATAACAAGAACTTATAAGCTGCTTCTGAAAAAAGCATCTGCAGATGCCAAAGGAATAACTAAAGGCAAGATTTAAGTTTGTCATCACTGCCTTCATAGGATGACTGTCTCTTTCCATGTGAGTCATTCTCCTCTGCAGTCACCTTGGATTCCATGAACAACATCTCTGGACTATAAAAATCTTGGGATGAGCTGAAATCACTACACATATTGTATCAACTCTCTTTTCTCCTAATAAGATCCACATGGCCAATCCTGAAGTGATTACTGTCAATCATATCATAGTTTGGCCAAGAGTGCTTGAGTGCACTTGCGTCTGAACTCCCAGACCCTTTTCTTCTTGATACTTGATACGTAAAGCTCATAATTATCAACACAGGGCGATTTCCTCCTCTCCTAAAATTTATCAGCCTGTTTAGAGTAGCTATCATGATTTTTCACAGATTCTTTTCCCACTTGATTGTTGTGGGAGTACTTCTTTTGGAAGTCCTCAGAATTGAGTCTTTGGCCAATAACTCCACAGCTGGACCTCACCATGATTTTGTATTTTGCATTTTTTAAACTGCTGTATCATATCTATGTGTAGCTTTCGCTTTTAGGTGCCTTGTAAATCAGCCGGAGTATGGTACTGCTAACATTGTAAAATTATAATTCCTAATGATATTCTGCTATACTCACTGATCAGTGCCTTGTCCAGGTGTCATTGGAGCAGAGACCCATGGCTGAACATTGGAGAGTTGGAATTGGAGGTCTCTCTTGGGCCCCTTCGCTCAGAGATCAGGTACTTCCACAGAAGAGGAGAAGGGAGGATTGTAGAAGTGAGAAGGGATGGAGGACACCAGGAGAACATGGCCACCAAATCAACTATGCAGGGTTCATATGGGCTCAGAGATTAAAATCCCATGCACTGAGCCTGCATAGGTGTGCACTAGATCCTCTGTGTATATGTTATGGCTGTTAGCTTGGTGTTTTTGAGGGATTCCTAACAGTGGGTATTTCTCTGACTCTTTTGCCTGTTCTTGCTTTTTAGTTATTCCTTTGGCATCTGCAGATGTTTTCTGCAGAAGCGGCTTCTAAGTTTTTGGGTTTCACCACTTGGGTTGCCTGGTCCAGCCTTAGTATGAGGGCATTTGTCTTGACTTTTGGTATCTTGTTTAGTCCTGTTTAGACTGTTGTCTCTAGGGTTCCTTTTCTTTTCAGAGGAGGGAACAGAGAGTAGTGGATTCAAAGAGTGGAGACGGGAGAGAAGCTAGAGGACAAGGAGGTTGTGGGAGGGCTGTGGTCAGTCCAGAGGTAATGAGTGAGAGGAGAATCCATTGCAATAAAAATAAGTAAATAAATAAGTAAATATATAAAATAAATAAGTGTTAGCATTTTAAAAAGAGACATCTCTTTCAGAAGTAGATTATGTTTATACAAAATGGGAAAGATAAACAATTTAAACTGTTTAGAAGTTAAAGACTGGGCATAAACTAAAATGAGTTATAAGAGAGAACAGAAGTGTGCTTTACGACTTGAGAGGAGTTGGAAATGGTCTTCTTCCTGCTTGAGAGCGGAGAAGGCTGCAGAGGGATAGAAGGTGAAGTTGGCAAAGAGGAGAAAAGGCAAAATCTCTAAGAAGCAGCAGGAGCTGATGATGTGAGTCAAGAAAACACCTGCACAGGCTCACCACCCAAATGCTGGACCAGCAATGACAGCATCACAGTTTAAGATTACACTACCAGGCTGGAGGGATGGCTCAGCCGTTAAAGGCTTGGCTCACAACCTTAAACATAAGATTACACTACCTTCACTTCCTACTCGTGACAGTTTATTCATTCTGTTTAAACCAGGAAGGCATTGGGCCATGTGAAGACATAAAGGGGAACCTATCTGTGAGACAAGACAGCCAGAGGGGTTCAAACAGAGTACACAGGGAGCGCAAATGTCATCAGAGGCTTGAAATCAGTGAAAGTCTTGGGAGATTTTGAGCGAGTATGCTGTCTCTGTGGGATGAAGAGAGGCTTGCTTTATTAGGAATTTAGTTTACATATCAAACGAATGGATGATGCTCAGCGCTTTGAAGATTGCAATCACCCAGAGGCAAACATTGGCTGCATTAGTAACAACTTGATGTGATTTATCTGAACTTTACTCTAAACTCTTTGCGTACAGAAAACTGTCTTCTTTTCTGGCTCACTGAATAGAGCTGAAACAGTCAAATGTGAAGTTAGAGTGAATATTAAGTAAAACAAATTAAAAGGAAAGAAACTGTAGAAGAGGTGATTTGTTTTTCTCCTTCACTGAGCTGGGGTACTCATTATAAACTGGAAGTATGCCATATCCATTTTCTAATCTCCTACTCCTGGAATGATCATTGGTGCCCTAGATGGTCAGGAGAGATGAAAATACAAATGTGAGAATTAGTGAGAAAACAAATGAGCAAAATGTAAGGTACAATTATATTTATTTAGGGATTAAAAAATTGATTTTAAAAAATAACAGAAATTAAACAATAAAATAAATGAAGGAAATTGTCAAATTTACAACAGAAGCAAATCAAAGAGGTCCATTTCCCCCAAATATTGCCAGCAACATCTTCCATATATTCTGTTAATAGAAAGTGTCTGAGGGAGAAATTGAGAGGCATCAATCACATTACCATTTCTATTGCTTTTCCATTATGATAACACCACAGACTCCCAAGGCATTAAGTGAAAATAAAATTACACAGGTTAAATAATTCAAGTGATCAATGTTCGATAGCTTTCAGACAAGGTGTGTCATGCAGACTGAATTCAGAGAATTGGTGTATAATTCTAGGAAGTTTCAAAATGAAAATACTCCTTTTAAAAAAATGAGTTGTGAGTCTAATGGGTGTAGACTTTTCTTCCTCAAGTCTAGTAACCATGGCTAGCTGAACAAAGTGGATGGTCCTTTCTCATTTTGTGAATGCTCCATGATTAGCAAGTCCTCAGAGCCAGACCAAGGCATTGCATGATATCAGTTTACCTCAATACAAACATCATATATATATATAATATTATATATATGGCAATTTTGAGAAAAGAAGAGTCAGTTCTCATTGTCTGTTTTCCATTAGTATCAAAGTAAATAAAGTTGGGTTCCATTAGCTTACTCACAAATATCAGTCTTTCCAGTAGATTGAGTTTTTTTGCTCCTATATCTTATGGTCACTAATGAAAAAAAAAATCACTTAAATGCAACTTGCCCCAAGAAAGGGATTTACAAATTTTATCCTCACCTGGCCAAAAGTGTAAAGAAGGTGTACAGTTCCTGATACTGAGTCAATAAAAGGACAGATTTTTATATATGCTAGTGGACTATGCTAGGGTTCCAATAGTCACAAAACAGAATCTGTTGCCTTGTTAACCTAGTAAGTAATGATTAGAAAACTTTACCTAAATAGATGCCTGGAAGGGGAACTTGTTATGAACAAAATAAAACCAATAGGTCAATTAGGCAAGTTAATGCTTGAAATTAACATTATGGGGATTTTTTCTGTGACTTTAATATATAATTCAGAATTTCTCATTTGCTAATTTCAAGGGAAGGGAATTCATTTTTAACTTATTATCTAAGGGTATTACTTATTTTCAATTGGAAATTCCACATTCTATTATATTTTATTGCTTTCTGTAAGTAAATGACATTGAGCCAGGAGGAGAGCAACAGTGTCCAGAACCAAGATATCACACACTCATGGAGCCCCGAATGCAATATTTGCACTTCCAGAAACCTAATGTGCTAAAATTCATATTACGGCATAGGAAGAATGAATATAAAAGGAAACATAGTTAGCACTGGTATTTTGGAAGATGCACAAGTTGATGGTATGCCCATAATAAAGCATTAAATAATAGCATAGGTCAGTATATATTGAAATAAAATAGTCCCAAATAATAATGTTTAAAAAACCCAAATGGCAGAACAATACACAGTCTAATTCTGTTCCTCTATGGACACCTAAGGAAACAAATACTTATAAACATGTTTTATTAGCAGAAAGATATAGATATAAGGCAGTAACATTGGATTGGGTGTTTGTCTTGTCTGAATTTAGATCTTCAGATAAAAATTTTAACCACATGTCATAAGTTTAAATTTACAACAGAATTTAAGTAAGATAATAATTAAGAGAGTGTTAAAATATGTAACTGAACATTTTTCTGGTTTTATTAATCAAAACTTACAGAGCAGAATTTTTTTTTTTTTTGTTCCTACAGCAACTGAAACTCAGTAGGTGCTCTCGGTTGTGTACTTATTAAAGTCTTATACACAAGCTTTGACATAATTAATAGGGATCTGTGTTTCTCACAGCACTATGGTCTCAAATAAGAGAAAGCAAATCTCCTTCATTAGTGCATCATCCAGACAGAAGTAACTAGGTCCTCAAATCTGCTGTTTCCATGGAGAACTGAAAATGGTTTGAGTTTCTTCTCATGCAAGAGATCTCAAGCTTGCATCATCCAATTTCTCCCATTCAGAAATGGAACCTAAGGTTTTCATGAATTCATAGTACTACATTAGAGTGAGAAAAGCTGATCTCACATCAGGAGACCCTCTGTGCAAGATTATCAAATTAAGACATCAGTGGAGATAATTAAGTTTCAGGCATGAATTTATAAGTATGTATATGACATATGACACATACAAATTTATAAGACTGATGTGTGTTATATGCAAATACAGATTATATAAAGAAATTGTTATATTGTAAATATAAGCCTGGAAATTAATATAACATAATTTAACATCCATTCCTCAAAAAAGAAAATATATCAGTGTATTTTCCACTTTTGTTTCTATCAAGTTCAGCATAGTTGGTTTTATGAAGTGGGAAATACCTTCCAACGAATTTACACAGGTGACCACCTCCTAAATATAACACCAGTAGCACAGATACTAAGAACAACAATAAATCAGTGGGACCACCTAAAACTGAGAAGTTTCTGTAAGGCCCAAAACACAGTCATTAAAACTAAATGACAGCCTACAGAAGGGGAAAAGATTTTCACAAACCCTACAAGTGACAGAGGACTGATCTCTAAAATATATAGAGAACTCAAGAAACTAGACCCCAAACCCCAAATAACAAGATTAAAAGATGGGTTTCAGAACTAAAAAGGGAATTGTCAGCAGAAAAATTACAAATGGCTGAAAGGCACTTGAAAAAGTGCTCAACATGTTTAGCCATCAGAGAAATGCAAATCAAAACAACTTTGAGATACCACCTTACACCTGTCAGAATGGCCAAGAACAAAAACATAGATGATAGCCAATGCTGGAGAGGATGCAGAGCAAGGGGAACACTCCTCCATTGTTGGTGGGAGTGTAAGCTTGTTCAGCCACTCTGAAATGCAGTATGGAAGTTTCTCAGAAAACTGGGAATCAATCTCCCCAAGGATCCAGCAATACCACTATTGGGCATATGCCCTAAAGACACACATTCACACCCCAAAAACATTAGTTTAACTATGTTCATAGCAGCATTGCTCGTAATAGCAAGAACCTAGAAACAACCTAGAAGCCCCTCAACTGAGGAATGGATTGTGGTACATCTACACAATGGAGTACTACTCATCAGTAAGCAAAAATGATACACTAAAATTTGCAAGCAAATGGATGGATTTGGAGAATATCCTCCTGAGCAAGGTATCATAATCCCAGAAGAATAAGCAGGGGCTTATTAGTGGACTTTAAGCAAAAACATTATTTCATTGAAAGATGATGAGTGAATAAAGTGATTTAAAACACACACGCGCGCACGCACACACACACACACACACAAGTTAATTATCCTCTTTTCAGGAGTTCACATACAATTTAGGAATTATTTGTTGACTAGTAACAACCAGGAACTCTGACTAGTAAGCCATTGAGATGTTTAAGCCCCATGACTGAAAGTCTGGGGACAAATAATCTATAGTAAGAACAACACTTGAACAGTATTATTGAATGCCAGAATTTTTCTGTCTTCTATATTTATGTAGAACATCAAGTCCTCTGCTTTCCAACATACTGGCTGCAAGATAACTGCTACATTTTCAAGTATTCATAGTTATAATGATGGTATGAAGTGGGATGGGGAGTTTGAAGTGGCTGACTACTCTGATGAATCAGTGTATTATTGATTAAAAGTAATATCATGTGGCCATTGTTAGAATCTAGGGACTCTTGGAAAATGAATGCCTGACAAACGATAATGAAAGTACAATGACCTGCCAGATGAACCTGGATTCACCTATTCTGGGAATGTGGTAGGTACTTTGGAGTCTTGAATAGGATAATATTCTCTTGGTAAGGAAGGAGGTTGTTGGAGGCCCAAAGTTGATGTCTGTCACATAACCTTGAAGAAGTAGCCCAGCAATAGTATGAGAACATACTACTGATTAGAAATAAAATGTGACTGTGGTGGCATGAACCTTTAATCGCAGCCAGAGGATTTCTGTGAGTTCAAGGCTAGCCTTTTCTATATAATAAAGCTCCATGACAGGTAGAACTATAGAGGCAGATGCTGTATCATAAAACCAAATTAATGAGTAAATAACAACAGAAAACCAGCCAGGTGTGATTTGGGGGCATTCTTCAGGCAGGTAATAAATTCCTAAGATGTCAGTGTCTGGTAATAAAAGAGGCAGAGAAAAGTAAGACATCTGATATTTGGAATGCTATTGTCACATTTCTCCTTCAAGACTCTGGTTGTGAACATTCCCATCCCTTCAGGGTTAGCTAGTTGTTTGCTTCTGAGCCCAGGTGCATCCAGTACACACTGGATAACAAAGTATTACACAGTGAATTCTGAGTCTCAATGTTGACTGTGTCCAGAAGCAGCTTAGCCTCATTCCTTGTGTCTGTCAGTTTAGGTGAGATCTATCACAGCTTCCCATTGTCAGCAATGAGTGGATATTAGCGGACAGTTAACTTGGGTGAATTTTAAACTGACCTTACAAGACCCCAGACACTGACCTGGCTAACCAATTCAGATTCAGCTCTGCCTACTCTCCTTCTTAGAATGCTGTGTTCCATCCATGAAAGGCACTAACACTGCTCTCTACATCTTTGCATCACAAGGTTTCTACTGCACAAAGAACTCTCCTTTCACCCATTTTTCATTTTCATTGTTTCTGAAAAGCCCTCCCCAACTCCAGGCTCAGACTACGTGGCCTTTCTCTGTCACTTTTCCTACCCGCGTACTATGCCTGTAAACATGCTGAGATATCAGCCTAAGTGCTCCACAGGTGGACCAGGATGACTGCATTTGTCAATGGTTGGATATCAAGATTTTCCATTACCACACTAACAGATGCTACTCAGGAGGTTGCAGAACTCTCAATGTAACTTCAGTGGGGTAAGCCTCGGGTACCATTGTGTGACCCATGGTGCAAGAATATCCCTTTTATAGGTAAAGACATTTTTATTGATGCTGATTTGCTGCAATTTACTGTATGATAACATAACTGAAACAAAAATAAGAAAAAAGAAAACATAACATGTATTGAATTGACCATTAACATTCATGTATGTCCTAATAAAACATCTTTTTCTCTTTTTTAAAATACTCTTGTTCAATTTAAATATTCCCTTTATATTTTTTTTCAAACTAATTTTAAGGGAATCTTAATTGTTTAAAGTCTGTTCACATCAAAGTATAATTTCAGAAGATACAAGCAAGGGAGGTTTGCATGATTTATTAGCATTATGGCAATAGATTTTGGCATACAGCCCTGTAACCAGCATTGAGACTCATCAGTTATGATATACAGGGCAATTTTAGTTTGTAAGTCTCATGATAAGACTCGAAGTGTTTGTCTGTCCACATATTTCATAAAATTATTTTAATCGTTTATCTATATGGAGGTAAGAAGTGGCATTTTTCATACTTGATTCAAAAACTATATCCCATAAATTCATGACATACACCAGACTTTCAATTTCTTATTTCAACTACTAAAAATGCCTCTCTAAATTTCCATTTTTGATATAACATGTGTGAGAGCTTGTATTTTAAGTGCTTCAGTTTGTCTTGGGATGAAATCACCTACTCCATCGCAATCTAAGATTTGAAGCCTGGATGGTGGATTTTGTAGTAGACGTGTGCCCCCTTGGCTAGGCAGTACAAGTGAGGTCCCAAGTCCATTCTGAAGGCATCCTGGTTTGTGTCTGGGGTCAGATGACATTACAGTCTCGCTTTGTTTTCTGACTGAAAGCTATGTTCACTTTTTTATGTATCTGTTAATCCTCCCTCAAAAACACAGGGAAGTTTGTGGTATGTCACAAAAGTGGTAATGTAGGCTGTGAAAATTACAATCTGGTTACAAAAATCATATTTATTACAATCCAGAAGGGATCATTTGGCAATGCAAGGGAGAAACACCAGGGATGGACCTTGGTATTGTGCCTTCATAATTTAACTAGATCATGAATTGTGGTCTGTGGACGGCTAATGATCCTTAGACCTTTTCTGGGTCCTGAAAACAATAGTATTTGATGTAATACTCAGAAATTGTATTTAATTTTTCTCTCATTGCTTTAGTAGTTTACAGTGGAATATTTTTAGGGCTTCATGATATGGTATCTCAACAGACTGACTGTAGAATCAGGTAAAAGAATCTTAAAATAGTTATGCTCTATTCAGCCAAATAGGAAAGATATTTTGAAAAGCAGAAAATGTTACTATTCTGTTCACTTTATTTTTATTATTTGGGAATTAGTTTTCTTTTTAAGATCTTTATTTTTCATTGAAAATATGATTGCTTACATAACTGAGCATTTTCTAGTCTAGGGAAACCACT
The DNA here is from genome assembly GCA_004025045.1 of Sigmodon hispidus. Taxonomy (NCBI): domain Eukaryota; kingdom Metazoa; phylum Chordata; class Mammalia; order Rodentia; family Cricetidae; genus Sigmodon; species Sigmodon hispidus. Next base: position 72,135 of record PVIH01003046.1, on the reverse strand, counting down.
GACTCTCAGAAATTTTATAAATCAATAAGAAGACTAACTATTATGGTGCAAAAAGTCTCCAGGACATATGCAACACAGATGTTATAAACAAATGTACTTACTATGCCAAGACAATATAAAAAACACTATGCAAGAAGATGTAAGAAACATGAACAATTTGGGCTCTAATCTAAGAAATTGGATGGCTCGCAGAAATTTCAAATAAACAATAAATAGGTCCACTGCCCAAATACTGGGGTTATTGAAATGAATTCTTCTCATTTACTTCTATTGGTGATCAATGTACCAATAGGAACTAAAATGTCAATCTCCAGCTGATACTTAGTGTTAGTGATTCATAATCTTTATTTTCAATCAATAACATTCTTCACAATTAGTTGCTCTGGCAATATGAATACAATCAAAATATATGTTTATACATTTTTCATAATGAAATTCTGATAGACATGCATACTTCCTAATAATTGTTCAATCTGCTTTTTCTTTTTTTTCTCCTTTTTTTCTTTTGTATTTATCAAGAAAAACAGTAAATTGAATTTAAAATACTGATAAGTTAACAATAACTATAAAGAAAATAAAAATCATTAGCATGACTTATCAAGGGTGATAATGCAAATAATTTGCTACACATAAAATTACTTTGTGTTCACCTTTCCCTCTGGATATTTTTTTTCCTATCCCTGTATATCCCCATTCAAAGTCCCTTTCCCCTCCCACCACATCAGGTTATTTTTTCTTTCTCCACAACTCCCCATCCCCTCCCTGGGCAGGGAGCAGACAGTCCCATGGTCCCACTGATCCAATAAAGCTTAGTTCAGTCTCCACTCCTGGCATATCCAGTTTTGTCCCCCCTCCCTCTAGAGTGAGTCAGGTGTTCCTATAGGTGTAGTGGGATCTGAAGGGTCAGTCCAGGGTGTTTCTGATTCCAAGCTGTTCAGTGGTTGTGGTTTACAGCTTGGGCATGCTTGGCTTTTTTTCTTGCTTGTTTGTTTAGAGACCACTAATGAGTGAGTACATTCCCTGCTTATCTTTCTGAGTTTGTGATACCTTGCTCAGGAGGATATTCTCCAAATCCATCCATTTGCCTGAGAATTTTAGGATATCATTTTTTCTTACTGCTGAGTAGTATTCTATTGTATAGATGTACCACAGTTTGTTAATCCATTCTTCAGTTGAGGGACATCTAGGTTGTTTCCAGGTTCTTGCTATTACAAATAATGCTGCTATGAACATAGTTGAGCTAATACTTTTGGAGTGTGACTGTGCACCTTTAGGGTATACACCCAGAAGTGGTATTGCTGGGTCCTTGGGAGATTGATTCTCAATTTTCTGAGAAACTGCCATATTGCATTCCAAAGTGGCTGAACATGCTTACACTCCGACCAACAATGGAGTAGTGTTCACCTTGATCCACATCCTCTCCAACATAGGCTGTCATCTGTGCCTTTTATCTTAGGGTTAGGGTTAGGGTTAGGGTGTCCTCTCTCCTTTTTTCTATTCGATATAGTTCTTGAAGTTTTAGCTAAAGCAATAAGGGAACAAAAAGAGATTAAGGGGATACAAATTGGAAAAAAAGAAGTGAAACTGTCTCTATTTGCAGATGATATTTTTATATACATAAATGACCCACAAAATTCTTCCAAGGAACTGCTACAGCTGATAAACACCTTCACCAATGTAGCAGGATACAAGATTAACTCAAAGAAATCAGTAGCCCTTCTATACACTAAAGATAGAAGAGCTGAAAAAGAAATAAGGGAAACATTACCCTTTATAATAGCTGCAAATAGTATTAAATACCTTGGAGTAACTATAACCAAAGAAGTAACAGACCTATTTGACACAAATTTTAAATCAGTGAAGAAAGAAATTGAAGAGGATATCAGAAAATGGAAAGCACTCTGCTTTTTCATTATATGATTTTTTTAATCATATGTTCTTGTTTTGAATCCTATTTCCAATTACCCAAAAAGGTATGACAACTAATTTTCTTTCCTCTACACCTCCATCTGTTGAGTCAGTAAATCCTGTAAATTCTGACTCTAACTATCTATGGCATGGGACCTCTTTTTCAACATGTCTAGAGCCAAGGGCTTAAATTTTAATTTGCTTTTAATTGACTTTTCTTCATTACATGGAATAATTGCTCCTTTAAAGAAACAAATGTGATTCTGTCCATCTGTTCGAAATAGTTTAATAGCTTCTAATTACTTGCTAGCCCATAATATTCTTAACCTAATATGCAAAATAGTTCTCATATGGTCTTTCTTAGTCTACCCGTCCCTCTGTGAACATCACCATCTCCACAATGTAGCGGTCATGTGCATACAGTTATTTTCCTTTCAAATAAGAGTGTTTGCTTTATATGCTAGCAAGGACATGTGCAGAATATATGATTTCAACTCACAAATCATGTGTTCATTAAAAATGTCCCTGACCAGAAAGGCATAGGTAAGCTCTTTTTGTCAATTCTTCGTCACCTCTCTACTGTAGCACACGTTTCTGCCCCATTCCCCTTTCTTCCTTGATAGCTTTTATGCTTTTTCAGCGCAATCTGAATTCACTTTTATGCTAATTGCACCGAGGCTAGTAAGTACTGAGAAATGGTGCTAAAGGTTGTGGTCGTGTCAAGCAGAAAGCTATATTCTTGCTTTTCTTTTTCAAACCTAGCCATTTCTTCCAAAGAGATTTTTAAGAAGGCTCATGGAAACAAAGAAAATGATGTCATGGCAAAGAATCATAGGCTGTGAAGCACAGAACAAATTCAGATGGAACGTTGTCAGTGTTTTTTAGGGCAAAGTCAATGCCAGAGATGTGAAGAAGTAAATGTGTAACCCTCCTGAGGGAAAGAGTAACGGTGTCCTATTATGCAGAGTCCGGAAAAAGATATAAAAAGACTCAATAAATGAGACTCACTGGTGGCTTCTATCAAAACATTTTCGTAAAGTAAAATAAAATACAGATTTTAAAAACTACTTGGATTAAGAAGTGTAACTGGCACATGAATAAATACACATGCATTACTGTGCACACGGCAGTACATAGTAAATACACATGCATTACTGTGCACACGGCAGTACATAGTAAATACACGTGCATTACTGTGCACACGGCAGTACATAGAGATCATCACAAGTTATCACAACATTTCACTTCTTTTGTTCTTTCCTAGAAGTAAACATGTTAATTCTAATATAAAAGCTACACAGATGTCAGTGCCTGGTCACATTTTGGTGTTTAAAATTTAGGGAGTAGTAGAAAATAATCTTATTTCTTAATGTCAAATGCTCCTGAATACTATGACTAAGATTATTAAAATAATGGTCTTAAAAAAGACTGTGCACACAGCTGTACATAATAAATACACATGCATTACTGTGTAACCTAACACAGAGCCATAACATCTATACATTATTTGTTTTTGCTACTGACTAATTTCCACAAAAAATCAAACTGTCTGTTGAACTAAGGGAATAAGAATAGTAAGAAATTCAGGCATGTGACACTGGTCTGGAAAATGCAAAAGTGCAAAAGAAGCTAGCAATAATAACTGTACAATGCATAACAGTGCTATCTTGATGTAACAACAGTAATAATGATAAAAACAAAGATGCATTTTTTGAATTTTAAAAGTGATAATAACAATATCAACAGGAAAAATTCAAAGAATATATCTCTTTTAAGTATAAATTTTATTTCATTAAATCTTCTGAACAAAGAGCATAGCAAATCTTACAGAAAAAAAAATAGATTTGAAGGGTAGAATAAAGCTTCTTGCTTTATAATATGTATATTATCTCTAAATGTTTCTTTTAAACAATAATTTTCTACTCTGCTGAACATAAAGACTGAGAATGCAACTGCTAGAATATTTCCGTAAATAGTATTTTATTCACATATGAAAAGACACACATATTAAACCTTGGTTATTGACAGATAAGTTATAATAAAACTAGGAGAATGAAGGTATTTAGCTTTCCTTCCTCAATGCCTTATGGATTCTTTAAAGTCCTTATAAAGTAAAAATATAACAACTAAATTATTTGGGCACTGGGAAATTGTATAACCTATAATTGGACAAGTGTGAGCTGGATCATATCTTTCCCTTTGTATTTTCATTCGAACCTCTATATTCTTGCTGATGGAAAAGTGATGTTTTCATAGATTATTTAGCTCATTTCAAAGCTTCTGGAACAAGGTTTACTGCCCTTGCCCTTGATATAAAGATAACATAAAGCTATCTATTGAATATTTAATAAAGCTAAAAAAACCCCACTATATTTAATATGCTTTTGAGTTTGCACAGGGATGACCCTGAAGGAAAGCCCAGAGTCTCTTTATACTGTAGATTCTCAAAAATAAAGTAGGCTATAAGCTGAAGTACGGTTTTTCAATATGTTGTAAAAATGTGTTTCTCCATTGGTTAATAAAGAAGCTGTTTTGGCCTATGGCAAGACAAAATGTAGCCATACAGGGAATCCAAGAGAGAGACTGGGAGAAAAAAGGGGGGATTGGAGCAGATGCTGTGAGCTATTGGGGAGATAGAAATAGTAGAACACAAGTAAAGTCTTAAGACATTTAGCAATACATAGATTAATAGAAATGGGTTCATTTAATATTTAAAAAGAAGCTAACAAGAAGCCTGAGTCATAGAACAAATAGTCTGAGTGTAATTAATTTTGAGCTTCTCAGTAGTTTTTTATAAGTAGCTGTAGGACCAAGAAGCTTCCATCTATAGACATCCATTCTCAAAAATGATACTGACAATGTGAATTTCTACAGCCTTAATAACAAAGAAATTTTTTTGAAGAATCAGTATGCAATGTACTTGGCTAACCAAGAGCAAATGACTGTGAACGTCTGTACTTTAAGACATCCTGTAAATCACTTTTAAAACAAATAAACTTTCATTTAATCACTTTAAAATTTTAGTTCTTTTGAATATTGCCAGAATCTTTGTTAGGCTTTGCACTATATTATTTTGATTTCTTGGTTTTCTTTTTCCTTTGCTTAGACAAAAAAGGTAAACTTTAGGAATCCTAAGTAAATGAGTCATGCAAGATATTCAAAATTTTATTGCATATATGAGAAGTTTTTTTCATTTTTGTTTTGACAGATGAAAATAGTTCCTTAAATGCAATAAGCTTTTGAAAAGATTAGAATTGGATAAATAACACCCATCCCTAGAAGTCAGAAAATGTTAGTACAGTCATTCATGAGATTGTTTAAAATACATTCAATGTGATTATATTTCTTCTCTATTCAGCAAACTTCTGATTTTTATTTTATGTTACTCTGAGGAGAAATGTTTTGAGACAGGGTCTCACTAAGAAGTCTAGGTTGATCTCAATTTTGGAGACATTCCTGTGCCTACCTCCCCAGCCGGGGCACCACAAACATCTGCAGTGATACCAGAATTGTAAGTATCAAAGGTCTTTCGAAAGTCCGCAATTCAATAAATATTTATTTTTCAACAAGCAAGTAGATGTTCCCAACTGTTAGGTTCTAGAAAAACCAAGATGAATCCTCACGTGGGAGAAATATGTAATCTATTTGCAGGGGGGAAGCAGAGAATCAAATACCTTTAAATATGTAGGTAAAGTGAATCACTGAGAAAGATGAAGCTGGAGGAATCATCAGACTAGCTGTGTCCACTCAGGCTTCCACAAAAACGGCAGTTATCTCTTGTTGTGTTTACCCACTGCAATGCTTCTGCCAGATGAGGACTACAGGTCTTTTCTGGTCACACTTTTAATGTCAGTAAATAACTAGAGGCTTCCCCATCTTTAAGAGCCTCACTGACTAGTTCCCAGAATTCCCATCCCATTAGTTTCATAGTCTTGACAGTTTCTTCTCATTGAAACATTTGGGTTTTGTTTGTTTGTTTGGGGCTTTTTTGTGTTATTGAAAATAGATAATTTTCCTTATATTATATATTCTAATTATGGTTTCACCTCCCTCAGCTCCCCAGAGATCCCACCCAATCTCCCTCCCACCTGAATCCACACATTTCTGTCTCATATGTTTCTAGTCCCTTTTCTTGGACTCTTTTTCCTCTGTTTGTTTTGTCCTAGTCTGCCTTGTGTGTTTGGGTTTTATCTGATTTTATCTTATTTTCATCTTATTATTATTCCTCAGATACTTGTCTTTCTTTCTAATGAGAAACAGAAAAGATGTGGATCCTGATGGGGCAGGAGGTAGAAAGAAACTGGGAGGGGCTGTGGGAGGAAAAATCATAATCAAAATATATTGTATGAAAAAAATCTATTTCCAATACGAGAGAAACAAAAATGAAACTGTTTCTCCTCCCCCCAGCAGTACTAATGATGACTTGCTGACGTGATTCGGGCCTGAGTAGCTGATGACTCCCATGTTGTGGATAGGATGCAATTTGTGACTCAGGGTTTTCAAGACATCTCTGGGTAATTGCAGCTGCCTCTGCCTCGTGCAGGCATCAACGTGGCTGGTGACTTTGAGAAGCAGCCGTATCTTCTTCATGACCATTTTCTCTAGGTTACCTTTAAGCAAAGGGATCCCTGGGGAACAGTGGCTTGAAATCATGCTGCATATTCCGCCTTGTTGATTAGTGTGTTACCTGTACCATACCCCAATTCTTACCCAGCAGAACTAGAAGCCTGTGATCAAAACCCATAGGATCTTCTCTTAAAGTGGAAGAAAATAAAAACTAAAGGAAACCTAACTGGAAAAGCCTAATGTTAACATAAAAAAAATGAAGGAATCTGAAAAATTCTTGAATAATTTCAATAAGATGGAGGAACTTGAATTTACAATCTGACCATAGAGACAAGAGGTACTTGAAATGAGGAGGTTTCAAAAGGGTGACATGAACTTACTAGTAGACTGGTAAGTGAAAAATCATCTCTTTTCCACAAATGGTGAAAGATAACACTGACTAAAGGTAATCTCAAGAAAAGTCATTTCACTTAGGCAAGAAGGTTTAAAAAAAAAGATGGAAAAATAAGCTATAATTGGATGATCTGATGGAGTAATGTGTTTAGGATACCATTATGGAATATCAGGGTTTTTTTTTTTTTTAAAGAAAATGCAAACAATCGTGTTCTCATGGCCCTGAGGCTACAGAAGGCATGGTGAGAGGAAGTTGCTTCTTGATTTATAGATAGCTGCTTCCTTGCTGTCTCCTCATTTCAGCAGGTGGGTGCTCTGTAGCCTCTTCCTCCAGTTATGAATTCAGCTTCTTGAATACTCTTCCTTGTGACCTCATTGATCTAACTCTGCCCTTAGAAACCCTATCTCCAAATGCAGTAACAACGTTTTAGGGCTTTAACCTCTGAATTTTGCAGCAAGACATAATTTAGTCTACAGAGTTGAGATAGTTATGCGAAATTAAAACAAGAGTGTGGGTTTCACAGTATAAGAGAGAATAAAGAGAACACAATGTCAACTATAACCCAATTTATACTGATTGCTCTAGGAACAGAAAGGTATTATAGGCTAAAGGAATGGGAACGAGAATGGACAAGTGGATCGAAAGGTTGGACAGGAAGTTACCATCGGAATGGAGACCTTAGAAGTAGTAGGGTCAATGCAAACATGCAAACAATAACAAATCACAGGCAATAGAATTGGATTAAAACCATGAATTGAGGTAAATATTATGGGTTAGAAAAGATAATGTAATTAAACACTCAAATTATATATTATGCCTTGGCTTCTCTTGGTGCCAAATCAAAGGACTCTCCATTTTCACAGCCTGCTTTTGCTGACTCTAGAAGATCAATTATCCCACAGATGACAATGATTGCTAGTACAGGCACATGGTTATAGTGAGCTGGGCAATGCTGCACAGGAAAACCAGAAGACAGACAGACAATCAGTTGTTACATATGGGCTGAAGACATCTGTAACTCCATTCAATAAGCAATCATTGATATAGCCACTATGAAATATTCAAAATCCTTAGAATTCTTGTCATATGGTTGGGCCACACAGTAATCCAATAGACCAGATCTAAAACAAATGTTTTCATAATTTATACTGAACATGTCTAGGCAGGTAAGAAAGAGCAGAGAAAATGAGATTGTGAGGCAAGACTCATCACGCATGCCTGCATCTCCTCAACTTGCCAGTGAGTTCATTTTCACTTTCTATTACTATTTTTCCCTTCTCAAATTCATTCTATTGATTTGAATGTATTTTAAAACAATACAACAAAAGCTAGATAACTGCAAAATTCCTCAATATTATAAAAGTGATGTTTTAGCAATAAGTAACCAAAATGAAAATATAATGAAAAACTATCCATCTGGTTTGAAATTTTTGTCTGGTTTCAAAAACTAGAGAGAAAATGAAACCTAAGAATCAAGGCTGATACAAATGTGCACAATCTCCACTGAGTTCTATTTTGAAACATTTTATACTGCTGTTCCTTGGCTACACTATTCTGAGGTGCTGTTTTGATCTTTTGTCCTGCGGTTTTGGTTAACTTGACAAAAACCTAGACTTATATGGAAAGAAGGACTCTCAACGCGGGAGTTTTTTTCATCAAACTGGCTTGAAGGCAAGTCGGTGGAGGCATTTTCTTGATTAATGAGTCATATGAGACAATGCAGCTTACTGTATGGCAGTTGCTCCCCTGGAAAGGTGGACCTGAAAACTGGAGGAACAAGCCATGTAAGCAAGCCACTGCTCTATGTTCTCAGCTAAATTCTAGCATCCGGGATTCTATGAGTTCCTGTCCCCGTTTTTCCCAATGGACTGTGACTTGAGATATTTATGCCAAATAAATCCTTTCCTCCACAAGTTGATTTTGCTCATGGTCTTTATCACAGTAATACACATCAAACCAAGACACCCCTCTGTCAGAATTTACAGACTCTAATGCCATTATTTTGCATCTCATCTTTTACCTTTCATTCTTCAGGTCTACATTATGAATGTGACTATTTTAATAAAACAATTTTAATTTTATTTAAAATTGTATTGACAACTTTTTACTTCTTTGGAAAAATGCATGAGTATACTGAATTATATTTCATATAAAATCAAATGTCCAGTTACTGCAGAGGAAGCACCAATAGATGTTGCTTTAAATCATAATTATTATAGAACTGATACAAAAATAGTCTTCCTGATAAGTTCTCAAAGTAATTAAAAAAGCAATGTAACTTCCCATTGAGACATTTTTCTTCCATTATTGTCAATAGTTACAACTGTTTCAAATTTCAAATTTAGTGGACAATAAAAATAGCTCACAAATAGGACTCTGGAGTTGATTTCTTTTAAGAAGTCATGTCATCCTTTTGAAAACTCACTGATCAAACTAATTTCTGCTCAAAAATAAAGATTTCTTTAATGCCAAATGCTTTTGTGCTTTTTTAACATATTTTAAATTAGCAAACCAAGTACTGAGTTTTCTTATGTCATTTTAAACATAATTTTTTGTTTCTGGGACCGACTTTTCCTCATTTCTTCGTCATTTCCACATTTTTGAGATATTGGCATAAACAGGAACTTTCTACCAGCCAATAATACATGAAAGGGCCCCACAAATTGACAAATAAGATTGTGGAAATTTTAAAACTTTTTTTAAAACTTTATTTTATTTATTTATTTTTTTCCTTGGTGTTTGCCTGGAACTAGAACTACAGACAGTTGTTAGCTGCCATGTGGGTGCTGGGAATCGAACCCAGGTCCTCTGGAAGAGCAGACGGTGCTCTTAACCGCTGAGCCATCTCTCCAGCCCCGGAAATTTTAAAGCATAGAAAAATATCAGTGGAATTAAAAAACAGCCCCTGGAATAGGAGAAATTCTTCAGCAACTCTACTGCAGGCAGGGGTTAATATCTAGCAACTATGCAGAATTGTATAAACTAAACACCAACAAAGCAAAACTGCCCATTCATAAATGGATCAATAAAATGAATAAAGTTTTCAGAACAATAAACACTGATTGCCAATACATTTAAAAGTTTATATTTAAATTTTACAAATTTTGATCTTTTAAACTATATTGTTACTGTCTTTAACCCACTCAATATGTTTTTATAAATTATGGAAAATTTAAAAATATGAATACAAACATTCTACTACTCAGACATGCATACATTACAGTGTCAACACATATAGAAACTTCTAGGAAACACTGACAAAATTTCAACATTGTATATATTTCTACAAGACAGAAAATCAATTTTATAAAGAGGTGCAATCACCACTATATTCTTTTGTTATCCAAACACCTAGTGATGTCCTTTAATAATTTTACTTTTCATAAGGGCAGCACTGATGCTCCAAAATAAAAATATGGCATATGGTTATTAATCTTGGAAAAAATAGATTTCAATGATAAAATAATGTTGAATCACAAAGACTTAATTAATCTTCAATGAGGAGTCAAACAACCCACAGATTACTAATTACTGTGGTGAATATGCACTGATTCAACTCATTTAGGTTTTGAGTTTGGGCCTTATTTTTTAATGAAGTCCATATGCATTTATCTTAATATTTTCAAACTTTAATTGCAATAAAATCCCTCCCTCCAACCCCTCTCATATCCCTTTCTTACAATCTCCTAAATCTATGCTCTCTTTTCACTGATTGTTATTGTGACATATAATGAATAAATAAATAAATCCAACCTTAAGTAAAAGGAAATTTCCAGTTTTATTTGATTTTTAAACAAGTCTTGAAATTAATGATTTTTTCCTTAGTATTAGTTTTATAGGGACATATTAATTTTTTTCACTTTCCCAGGAGGCTTTATATTTCACTAAAATTGTAATTTCATAATGCTCAAAAGATGACATGATAACAAGCTCCCTTCAACCTTATCAATTAAATTACATCCACAGTTTTAAATCTACATCCTCATTTGCACCAATAAAAATAATTTTACAAAAATGCAGGTTATAAAAAATTTTTATGATATTTTCCAAGCCTTCAGAGAATTACACACAGATGTTCCACTAAGGGCTGAACATCTCAGAGTCACCTCTTCTCAGTTCTTTGCTTAACTCAAGATTCTCTTCACTGACTGCCACTCACAGCAAAGAGATGCTTCTCTCACCAGAGTTGAGGGCAACACTAATCTATGGGGCATTAACATAAATATTTAAAAAACAGTTTCACATGAGCATTTAGTAAACAATAATAGTAGATTCTCCCCAGGCCCTATGATGTTCCCAGCCATGGGCTTTCAGCCAGATTTACAATATCGGGTCTCAAAAAGTCATTGGTGCCCTCCATAATATCACTCTACTCCTACAAAATATGGGCACATCTTGTCTAATAAATCAGTGTTGTAATATGTTAAGACAATTGATACTTTGTTCTTACACTGTACCCCAGCAACAGCCTATATAGTACATTCCAGCACTAAGAAAGCCTGTCAGCTGGCAGGAGACTTCCCCAGTCAGTTCTAGGTTGACTTCTCCATGTCCTTCAGGAGCCAAAGTGAGCAGTTATCTTTCCTAAAGGTGTTTTGCCATTTACTTACAGTACACTGACAATCATGTTGCTTTTTGAGGGGTGGGGAAACAATGGAATTCCTTGAGCAATAACCCATAGGACGAATGCACTCATGAACTGGTATGATTACCTTTGTAAGACCTGTGCAAGATAAAGCCAGTAAGTATTGCGCACTAAATATAGTGAATGTTCATGAACTCGCACCACTACCTAAGGACCTACTAACAGTTGATGGCGGCTGAGGGATATTATTGTGATAAATATCATGATCAAAAGAAACCTAGGAAGAAAGAATTCATTTGGCTTCACTTCCGAGTCAAAGTATATCACTTAGGAAAGTGAAGACAAGAATTCAGGGCATGAACTTAAAACAGAAACCTTGGTGGAACACTACTTGATGGCTCAGCCTTAGCTAGTTTTAGGCTAAAAAGGTTGATATCCAGGAAATCAAAGGAGCTAAGAGATTTGAAGACTTTTGTTCAGATAAACATCTTTAAACACTAGGAAGACAGTGAAGATCATTTAAAATGGGTTTTTGGACTTGGAAATGGAAAGTCATCACTGACTATTCTCTTATTATATTGATTACAGATGAAATTTCTCTCTGTAAGAAGGTTAAATGCAGAACCAACTTACAATAGCTCCAGACTACTACATGAAGGGCTCATTGTTGATCCCCAAATTCAGAAGTGTTATGCTACCCATGCTTCAGAAGTTAGTCCTAATCCAAATATATAGACATCACTAAGTCAACTATGGGTTAAAACAAAAAAAGTAAACAAATTGTCTGGTAAAGCTTGTAGAGGAATATAGAGAGGAATTTCCAGAGGAGGAAATGGAGGGTATAGATTTGATCCACACACATTATATGTATTTGTGTTTTGAAACAATAAAATGAATAAAACAAGAAAAAACATCAAAAAAAGGAGAATAGAGTCAAGGCAGAATCTTAGAGGACTGGCACAAGTAAAGGGAGAATAATTTGTCTTTGAGGGATTTGCTCTTTTATCTGATAGGAGAACGCAGTGGAAGGGGAGAAACTGAGCATACAGAAGAAGGCACGTATCTGAAAATATCTCAGAAAAAAAAGAGATTTTTGACATCAAAAACTCATTGAAGTAGGTCAATAGCTGAAACATGGCTATGTTTTCATGAAAACAAATTAATTTTTATTCCAGGCTTAGCATATTGTTTTCACTGAAAATTTTTGATGGGATAAAATTAAAATAAATGCTTTGAAATAATTTCTGTGGACAAATTTTGAAAATTTAATGAAATATTATTTTACCTCTTCACATCCAAACACAAGTGGGCTCAATTAACCATTATTTATTATGACAGATTCAATCAAAGCAAAAAAATCCTTTCACTGGGTAGATTAAGAAAAAGAAGGCATGGTCTTTAACAGCATCAGCCTCAGGCACAATCTTCTAGCAGAGTTCATAAACTGTTGAGATTAATAAATTTTGAATAGCATCTCCATGCTTCAGGGGTACTATCCATACAGTACAGAATCTAGAAAGACACAGTAGAATGACTTTTGTTCTCATAGACAATTTATAAGATAATAAAGTGAACTTTACTACCCTCATCATTAAAATATTAACAGCAATAATAATAGAGTCAAGGAGAAGCTTCAGGGTTAATGTGTTTAAGCAAAAGGACCTGAGTTTGATCCCCAGAACTCACATAGAAGATGGGCATGACATTACCCACCTATTAGCCCAGTGTTGGGAGGATGAAGAAGAGGAGTCCAGGGGGAACTTTGGCCAGCCAGTCCCACCATCCAGTGAACTCCAGATTCAATTAAAGACTTTGTCTCAACAATTAATAGTGAGTGAGAAAGACACATGACATTGACCTCTGATTTTTTTCATGATTATGCTCAGTGTTCACAGCACACAGTCTGGTTCATCATGCATATTACACAGACAGAGGATTAATAATCATCATTATAACAAATGAAATGAACATGGTTATTTGTGAAATATGTTGTGCATAGAAATATGGAAATAACATTGGCTAAGTTATATGCCAATAAAGCTATGTTAAATATTGTTAAAAATATTCTAGATAGCTAGAGTTTGCCAGTAAAGAATATATTTTGATTACGCATTTCTACTGACAGCATAGGTAAACGATAAGCCAGGTGCTTAAAGTTGAAAAGGCAGACACTTTGAAGAATTAAATGTGTTAGAAACAACATCCCCATCCTTATACATACATTTTTAGTTCCTTTTGGTTGTCAAGGTGACATATGCACAATGTGATCCAAGATAAATCCTACACATATTTTTTTTAATGTATATGGAGTTTGCTACAAAAAGATTGTTATATATGCTAAATATCAGTATTAGGAGATGAAACACATAAGGAAAAGACACTTAGTCCTGGCTCTACTGGACACAGACTTCTCAAGAGAAAGTAACCTCATATATATTCTAAAATATCACTAATAAAAATAATATGTGCATGAGATTATAGAATACATAATTTAAATATAAATATTACAAAGATGGTGTGCTTTCATTGAGTATAAAGTAAATAACTATTAATTACAAATATAATTAAAGCAGTATGGGAAGTAAAATATGACTACTTATTGAAAAATAATTATAGCTTAAGACTCTAAAGTAAACTCATAGGACACATAAGCACACCCACACCAAGTTAATATGCATACCGGCAGTGAAATTAATAGTTAAATATCTAAGCTACAGATATGCTTTTTACAATTGCTCGAATTTTGCTCAGAACTTTATTTCACATTTGCATGATTTTAATGTACTTATCATTTTCATGGTATAGAAGAAAGCAATTTCTGCAGGACTGGAACTGAGTCATATCTTTAATATTGTCCATTTGTGTGACTCTGGGCAATTTGCTTAGGGTACTTGTGTCCCACTTTAAATATACAGTTAATGGAACTCTTTATATAGCTGTGGTTTGACCCTGAAAAGGACCTGCTTCAAGTAAAGGCATTGCATAATGCTAGCCAGGGTCTCTTATAACATAAAGGATGCCTTGATAGCACTTTAAAAAGCAAATAAAAGCGAACATCACAGTCTTGTACACTTATTGAAGTGCTATTCAATAAACAGTTTCATCTCTAATTCGGCTAAGCCGCTTTATGAACAGTCTGGCCTAGAAAACATTGTGCTACTTTTGTGGCACTTTTTAAGGTAAACAATCCAGGAAACAATTTACTTTCTTTTGTAATCTTAAATGAGTACCTACATAATCTTCAATGGTCTCATTTATTCTAATTGATAATTATCCCATGCAAGTGCATGATGTGTCCATTTTCGAAGCATAAGCTGTTCTTTAGACTGGACTGATACTGTCCACAACTCAACAAACTCGAGTGAATTGGCAGACACCTTAGAGTTATGTATTCGTCATTTCCTTTACTATGAATAATAAGTGAACAACTGTGGAAGTGAAGGCTAACTAACATAATGGCAGATGCAAAATGCTAGTTTAGTATTAATATATAACTTTGGTGGTGCAGAGGCTGGTAGTTGTGAAATTACACGCTATCCTTGGTCTTTCTGCTGCTTTGTTGCTGCCCATTGTAGCGTTCCTACCTGGACCAAGCATCATTTGATTGAAGTAGAGAATGCATGAGCTTGATGGAGCCAAGCACTGTGATAAGATAATTCTGCTATTTAATTTGATTCAGCTCTAAATTGATTGGCTTAAGAAAGTTTTAAAAGATGCTAACGTCTACTGCTAAATCCAAAGTAAGTGGTATAAACTAATCTTTAAAGAAATAAGATGCCATGGATTAAAAAAAAAGACTTTATCCTATTAAAAAAAAGAAAGATGATGTCATGGTGAAAAGATCAATATTTTTTCCTATAACTCTAATTCAAGACAAATATGACATATATCTGAGCCTTTAAGAAGAACTGCTGAGTAAACACAGGTGTTTTAGATACTGTAATCTTGCTATGGTGCTGTTTTGAAAACAGGAAATGTTTTAAAAAGCCAAAAGATCTGAGATATTTAAAAGAGAAAACAAAAAGAAAAATAAGTAAATCACATATACAAGAAACTATTTATTATTAGCTTTTCAGGAACAAGTCTGTAAAACTTGAACTTTTCTTGCCAACTCATAGAATCTCTGGAAACTACAACCTTAACTTGAAATTTTCTTTCCCTTTTCAGTTTAATCAGAACTTCAGAACTATTTTTGGAAAGATTTTTGAACTGCAGATCCTTAAATGGCTTTGATTTGACATGGTAGTAAAAAACAAATCTGTCAAAATTGCCAAATAAACATAACTTGCAGACTATTAGGGAATTTGGGATTTCTTTTTTATTAAATCTTTTTTTATTTATTATTTGATGTTTTTACATCATTCACCCATCAAACTCAGCTATCAGTCCTCTCATTTTCATACCCATGCCTACGATCTCCCCATTTACAAAAAAGCCCATTCATGCTGCTCATTTACTTACTGGAGCAGAATTAAATTCCTTGTGGCCAGATCCTTAAAGAAAATGAGTCCTTCATCACCCACACCCCTGCCAGAGACCATCAATGCAGAAGTGAGGCACTGTGTCATTTAACTATGTTTTAGCCTTGAGCTCTTGTACACAAAAACATCTTCTTTTTTTTTTAATGTTCACTAATGAGTGAGTACATTCCCTGCTTCTCTTTCTGGGCTTGTGATACCTCACTCAGGAGGATATTCTCCAAATCCATCCATTTGCCTGCGAATTTTAGGATATCATTATTTCCTACTGCTAAGTAGTACTCCATTGTGTAGATGTACCAATTTGTTAATCCATTCTTCAGTTGAGGGTCATCTAGGTTGTTTCCAGGTTCTTGCTATTATGAATAATGCTACCATGAACATATTGGAGCTAATGCTTTTGGGGTGCAAATGTGCTTCTTTAGGTTACATGCCCAATGGTGATATTGCTGGATCCTTGGGGATTTCTTGATGTGTGTTTCTGCTGATGTAGGAAGAATGGTGACCTAAGACCTGTCCTCACTGAGAAGACACTATTGTTTTCTCCATTATCTACTCTGGGCATGTAATATCTGCATGACTCTCTAAGTCACCTTCAAACAAATACTACTACCCTGAGGACAAAATACTGACAGTGATTTAAATAAGAGCTTTAAAAAAATAAATTTAACTGGTGAATAAATTATTGGTTGTCTGAATTCTGCTGAAAAGTAATTTGGATCTTTATTGAGAACTTCATGCTTTATAATTAAATGAAGATTTCAATATCATTTTATGAGCCCAGATTTTTGTAATTTTGTGTGGATTCTCATATTTTTAGCTAGGTGAGATTTGCTGTAAGTTAACCTGAATATCTCAGCAGAAAAATGCCTCAACATTTTTAACAAAAATTCTCTCTCAGTTGCAATATTACATGAGTTTCAGATATATATATAGATGGTTATTTAGGATGTTTTGTTTTTTTTTTCTTAAAATATTCTGCACCTCCAGAAAGGTCTGCCTAAATTTAAGAGGCTATAAATTACTCATTCAAACTATGTACAATTAAAATATCTTTTTAAAGAGGAAGACTATCATATTCCAAAAATAAGACAAAAGTTTTTTAATGTTGTTACTGAATAAGCCATAGAAGAGATTTAATATTCCACAGAGCATATTAATTTTGTTCTGCCTAGAGTCTAGATAATAATTATGCCTAAAATATTACTATGTCTTAAAATTTATATCTCTAACTCAATGGATCTAAATAAAACTAAATATATTTAACCTCATAAAAATGTTTGCTTTGTAATGAAGTAGTCCTTAAATTTATATCAATTTGACACAGTGCAGACATTGACCATTAGCTAATCTTTCTTACTGATGGCTGTGCATGTTACCTGCCTTTTAAAACCTCAACTATTATGAGAAAAAAAGTGGCTATAAAAGAGCCAAAGAAAGAAGTAGACTGATGCTAATTAGGATGGCAGTAATTGTTTTTATAGAAAGCACACACATTATGCTGTAATTCTTATTACCAGGGACACAGATAGAAAATCACCCAGAGCTACCTACAAACTCTCAATAGAGGAAATTCCTATTGGGATTTTTAACACTTATCAGTGCTTGCTCTCAGGATGCACAGTAGAAACGGAAC
Source organism: Sigmodon hispidus (assembly GCA_004025045.1). Taxonomy (NCBI): domain Eukaryota; kingdom Metazoa; phylum Chordata; class Mammalia; order Rodentia; family Cricetidae; genus Sigmodon; species Sigmodon hispidus. The sequence goes on along the minus strand of PVIH01003046.1, from coordinate 54,568 downwards.
CCAGACCCAGGTTTGGAAGAGTGCAAGGAGGGAGAAAGAATAATAAGGTATCATATTCCAAGTTCTCTTCCTGGAATGTTCATCTGGATACTCAAACTTGATCATTTCTACTCTTCTTTATCTTTCTAGATATTCAGCAATATATCATGTTACCGCAAGGCAAACAAAAATTCATCAGCTCACAGGTTTTTTTTATCCTAACTCGGAATTCAATCTTAGTCTCTTGTTGAAATCTGTTGGGTCCTATGCATAATTTAGGATTGAGACATCATCTTAGATGTCGCTTCCAAATTTAAAGTTGTAAGTCTTGAATACATTGTTTATATATTTAATAAGCATTTAGGATCTTTCAAGTATTATAGAAGCCAGTGAAGCTACATAGTTGTATGTAATATATCCATTGTTCTCACAAAGACTTTAATGCTATTTCAGGAATGTAGGTGAATCAGTACCACAGTTAAGTGGTAAGCGTTGAATCACCAAGGAATATATTTTACCTGAAGAAGAACCCTAAGAAACAAGAAACCTGTTCCCAAAGAAAGAAGGGACAGAGTAAAAAAAAAAACAAAACAGAAAGATGTATTGCTGACTGAAAGTTTCATTTAAAAAATAAAAATGTAAGTTAAAAGAAATTGTTGATGGTTCTGAACATAGATACAATATTCAGATAAAATAATGGGTAAAGAAACTTGCTGCCAAACCCAAAAAGCTGGGGTCAATCCTCAGACCTGCATGGAAGGAGAGTACCAACTTCCACCTGGCTTTCTCTGACTTCTGCATGTACCTCATTGCATCCACACATGTGCACACATGCCCACACGTACTTATACTCAAAGAAACAAATGTAAAAATAAATAAATAAACTATGTCAATGTTAATGAAAAAAAAAAAAAAACTTCTCCCAACCTTCTTCCTACAGCAAGAGGTTGATAGGATCAAGCCTGTCCCTTGGAACTTCAAGAAAATGTGGAATGACTACACATTTTTTCTACTTTTCTCTAAGGAGAACCAGCAAATGATTAATTTTGCTCCAGAAAAAAAATATGCTGTGATATTTCCATCACCACTCCCAAGAAAATACCCCTTTGACATCTGAACAGTCTCCTTAATTCCTTGGAAGTGAGAAGTCTTCCACTATTATAACAAGGTCCATTCAAAAAGCTTCCAGCTTTATAGTAAAAAAAATTAGAAAGATGTTTTAGGAAATAAAATGGCATTAACATTATTTGGACTCATTATGGTAGATCTCTTGACCTGAGTGTGAGCGGTCTGATACAGCGGTACTCAAGATAGTTCTTAATAAGCACATCGGGGAGAAGCTTGGTACAGGAGCTTCTCCAACATCCACTTAAAACATCTTATTCATAGTGGACAGCAATATACTGATTAGTTCCCATGCAAAATTGCCCTAATTTTCCTCCTTGGCCTTGGAAAAGGATCAATTCTAACCATAAAAACATTGCCAAATAATCCAGCGCTCAGACTGTTGATCCAAAGAAGTTTGAGTAACACTTTCTCACTTTCATTTCTCATCTCACAACCCTTACTTTCTCATTTTTGTGTTTATAATCATAAAGTCACACACACCACATCACACACACACACACACACACACATGAATAATCTTACAAAAACCACATATCTAGAAGGCCTGGAATAAATATGTTTTTCCTCTTACTGTCTTAAAACAGAATTACAAACATTAAAAGGCTCAAACCATATGAACAGGGAAGGCCTTGGAATCCTAGTTCTTTAGAAGAAAGAAAAACATTGCTGTAATTTCAAGGCTAGCCTGGCTACATAATGAGTCACAAGTTATCCTGGGCTACATCATAAAACCATGCATTAAAACATCCCCAAGACAAATACTAGAATGTGTAGCTAATGCCAAAAATTATCATAAATAGTGGCAGAGCTCCTTATATAGAGAGCTTTCAATCAACTTAGCACTCAGTACAAAAAAAGTAACATAGCTGCTGCTGTTATTATTATTATTATTAGCTATTGCTAATATTTTGGTTATTACTAACATCCAAAGTACACAATTCTTAACATCATCCTTGTCAATAATTTATGCCTATGTCTGCTTTTAGCAAGAAATCTATTGACTTACTAATTGTTGTTCTTCAATTAACTTTTTGAGTTAAATATAACATATCATTCCCTACCATTATGTCAATGTCATTTAATTTTTATTAAAATTTGGGTGTGTTTTTATTTCTGGTTGAAATTATCTTTAAAACTAATCTGATCAATAAGCATAAATTTGTATATTTACAAAATTTTGTTTGAACAGCTTTTAATTATAGATTTGTAATGTCACAAAGTACCTGTTAGTTGGTGCTTACATCATTATTTTTTTCTGGGAAAAAAAATCTTGTGGGTTAATTATTAAGAATGCAGCCAGCTCCATTTGATGAGCCAAAATCAATGTTTCATAAGACTGAACATATTCTGCTTTCACAGGTTCAAATGACATATAATTACTGCTTTCTGCACTTAATGATTTCAGTAATATATCACAGTCTAAACAAACTCATATTTTCTGATGAGATGATCCATACATCCTAGTAATCATAACTGAGAACCATGGTAAGGCTCTTGTTACAACTTGGCTTGTCTTAGTATTGCTCATTTGTTCTTTTATGATTTTTGCCCATGGTTACACTGAGGGACAAAAATTTCATCTCCTCAAAAAAAGGATTTCAAAATACACTTTAATTTATAACAACGGACCTGTCACCCATCTTAAAATAATCATGGCAATCATTAGAATCTTAGAAGGCAGGCGCAAGGCAATTTAAGATCTATTGAATGGGTAACATTCTTTGTTAGAATACCTAAGTAATAATAGGATAAGGCCTTCAAAGTACATTAAAAAAGATGTGTTTTTAGGGGAAAATTAACTGACTCCTATTTCTGCCACAGTGATGATGTAAAGAGGAAGGGGAGCAGGACACTTAGGAGAGAAGGATACAGGAATCACCAAAGAAGACGATGCTGGAGAAAGATGGAACACCCTAGGCTCAGCCAAGCTCTGAGCTTCACAGGGGAACCAGCCCTTATAATCACAGATTATATTTGGCCACATTCCTCTGCCACTTGTTTTCAAGATTCAAGCACTTAGTCTTGTATTTCTGTTCTTGTGTGGATAACCTGAACAAAACTGAGTATATTCAGCCTTTTTATCCATTCACGGTGGATATGATATTTATTACAGATTTTGGTCAATAACATCAAACCACAAACTATACATGCAGGAGGAGAGTATTGTAAACAAAGACTAGAGAATTCACAGCAGGTTCTTTTTAAGGTGTTATTTTCCTAAAGAAAACTGACTCTCAATCCCTCATCAGCCAACATCTTCTCATCTAAAGGAGAAATTTCACACACACACACACACACACACACACACACACACACACATGCACATATTATATATACTGCTTCTTTCTTATGGATCAAAATATCAAGCAAGTGTCTCCCCCATCCCTCTTCCCTCCCTCTCTTTCTCTCTCTTCCCCTCCCCTACCCCCAAATAAACTCAAAATGGCTCCTTGAAAAAAAATATCAAACAAAAGAAATTACTGGGTGGTATTGTCACAATTCTTCTGCAGCAGTTCTAAACCTGTGGGTTGGGATCACTTTGGAGTGGTTAAATGACCCAGTCACAGGGGTCACAAATCAAATATCCTGCATATCAATTACTTACATTATGATTCATAACAGTTGTGAAATTATAGCTGTGAAGTAGCAAAAAAAGTCTCTATGGATGGGGGTCATCACAATATTAGAAATTGTATTAAACAGTCACAGCATTAGGAAAGTTGAGAAGCACTGTTTTAAAGTGTCATTTGGCTGCACAGAGGCATTTTCTCTTATATGAACTAATGGTCAGTGAGATAATATTTTGATCATTGTTGAGTAATTTTTTTATAAACTCTATAGACATGGAACTTTTAAATAAAGACCACTAATAATTTTAAACTATTTCCTTACTTCAATTATATAACTAAGTACTAAAAACAGAAGCAATATTTTAATATTTGAAATTCAGATTGGATTAGGATCCCACTAAAAACAAAATTGTTTGTTTTCATTCAGATCCCAGAAGAGCTTATCATGTTGCAATTATAGTGTGTTGATATAGAAATGATTTTAAAAGATATATTATTTAACCTACCTTGGCCCAAAACCAGCTGTTCTGGTTATCTTTGGAGGACCAATTCAAGGGCCAGTTCTGTTCTGAAGCCATCCCTGGCCCCCTTTGCATACAGAATCCTTCTCTATGATGACCCCAAGACATATGTCAAACATTTTGAGTCTTCACACACACACACACACACACACACACACACACACACACACACAAACACACTCCTGCATGCTCAGTTATGTGACTGACTTACATTGAAATTTTACTTTGGTGCCTCTAAAGTTGAGCAAGTGTTTCTTAATATGTAATGTTATGCATGTTTCTGTAGTCATGTGTATTGATAAAGATAGATTAATATAATTATGGCATCTTTATCTTCTCAATGCAAATTCCTTGTTGAAATGATATTATATCTTAGCATATAGTAAAAAGCATAAATGTCATCTTACTGTCTTATTTTTTTAAATTTAAGTTGATATTCCTCTCATAAATATATGTGCTGATTGTATTGTCAACATATTTTTCATTTTATAATTTTTATCTGTTGTTAAAATGTATGTTTAATATACATATGTGCAGGTGTGTGTCTGTTTACACACATGCAGGAGTAAGCAGAAGACATCAGTGGCCTGTGCTATCATTTTCCACGTATTTGTTTGAGACAGGGCTGAGGCTGATGCTAGGCTGGAGGCCATCAAATGCCACTTATTTTCCTGTCTACTCCTTCATTACAAGCTGCTAGGATTACAGGTACTGGTGAAGCCATGTCCAGCTTGTTACATGGGCTATGAGGATTTGAACTCAGAGCCTCATGTTTGCACAGCAAATGTCATTACATACAGAACCAGCTCCCCAGCTCCCAGATACTTTTTTTTATTTAACAACTTTTCTCACAACAATCTCTACTTCCTTGAATTATATTCTAAGTATCTTAGAAAAAAATTATATAACAGATATGTTAATGTATTGTAATAATCAAGTTATTTTTGTCATGTTCAAATTTCATACTCTTTAGAGTTCCTAATCAATATATTTTTAAATTGTATGCATAATTTCCACATCCAGTGTATTTTCTACTACTTTTATTCACTCATGTTGACCTTAGAAGTTTCTTTGGCTGAGAGAGACACAATAAAACATCATAATGAGACCAACCTCAAAACCTTTGTTCTACAGATTTACAGTTCTTTCTTAAAATAATAATTTTGTTGCAGGGGATTGTTTGCTAAATATTTCATCTACAAACAGCTTTGATTCACATCTTATAATAAATTTTTCAGCTCTCTTGGAAAATGTTAGCGATAAAATTTTCCAACTCAGTTAACAGTCATGCTTATTTGATAGTCTGAAAATATAAGCAAAAGGTAAGTACCTTTTTTGTACTTCAGAAAAGAGAATTGTAAATGCTTTAGTGGAAACAGGCATAAACTGAAAATTATGGTGTGAATCATTTACTGTTTAGACAACCTTTATCAGCAGGCACTATCTGGCAAAGTAATTGATTGGTACCTAGAAGTTTATTGAAATCACAAAGGCAACCCTATATGGGTGTTTCTGCTAGTTTCTAGTATCCTGTGTCTTCAACATGAGTACTTACAAAACTTAAAGAGAATTTTGGGTTCCTAGCAGTATGCAGTTCTGAGAAGCTCTTAATTCTGTTTAAGTTTGAACAAACAGCCTTCGCACTGCTTTGTTATTGTTTTTGAGCATGAAAAACACACAGATACTTATTTCTTACTATGATCTCACATATACAATGTGAAGATCAATTAACACCGCTTGCAGAAAACACTGAAAAAATGCTGTATAGTATAAAGTGCTGGAATTTTGAGAGACTACAATTATTGAAGATTTTCAATCCTAGAAGCTGAAGATGTATCCCAAGGTGCTGCAATTGTCTGTAAACACCTAGAAATAAACTATAATAATGGCAATAAATGCAATTTCATGTAGAGTTATAGAATCCCAATAGGAGATTCTACATCCAATCTTGAAACAACTCCCACACCCAATCTTTTGTACTAAAAGGTAAGTTTTCCTTATACAAAATATACTGGAAAATATAATGAATAACATCCTTGACAAATGTATAAAGTACTTACAGACTGCATTATATATCAAACACTATACTATATGGAAGATTTTTTACAATTAGTTTAATGGTATCATTCTAGTTTTACAATTATTGAGTTAAGCTTGAGTTTAACTTGGGTAGAAAAATTCCATTTCAGATATATTCAAAAATGTTCCTAAGTCAAGCAACTCTTAATTTCTAAAATTTCTATACAAGTTTTTTGTTTTTGTACATCAACATGTCATGAATATTTGTTTTCTCATTGACATAACTATAACAAACATTACCCTTATTTAATGGGACTTAAAACTCTGAAAAGGAAAAAAAATACTGATTATTCCCAAGGAAAAGCACATCTGCATATGAGAAAGAATGTCACTTATGTATGCGAAGACATATTAGATGAGTAGACAGATAATTAAAGTCCATCGTGGTCTTTGCTGAACAGTTTGACAAACAAAACTTTTAATATTCCAAGTAAAATAAAAATAAAATAAGCATCCTTAGGAGGACTGGGAACACACCTCAATGATAAAGCCTAGCATGTGTAAAATTCCATGTTCAACTCCCATCATTGAAATAATAATAATTATTGATGTTATTATAACATTAGAAAAAAACTAAGTTTTTATAAGAATTTGCATTTTTAAAATATAAAGAATGATGTTTAAAAATGAAATAATGTATTTAAGTTGAAATATGAATTGTGCAATACAAGAAATGAATCTGCAAGGGCTTAAGCACAAACATTCATTACTTATGTTTAATGCTTAGCTTCATTGGTGAGAAAAATAAACCGAAACAATATTTGTGAGCCACTAAGATGGCTCAGAGAGCTCTGGTGATTGTAACAAGCCAATGATCAGTCCCAGAAACAAACACTAAATGGAGAAAATAGAATCCCATATTTAGTCTTCTGGCCTCTACCTGTGATGTGGTATGGGCATACACACACACACACACACACACACACACACACACACACACGCACACACACACCATAAAAAATAAGTGTAAAGTAAAAATATTATAAAATACTTCTATAAATCAAATGCACATGTAAGTCAGTGATGATAAAATTCAGAGATGTTTATTCCCATTTTAGTAGTAAACTATTAAATTTTAGAGAATTAACTTAGTTTCAAATTCTTGAAAACATAAACTCTATTTCAACACAAGATCTTCTAAAAACAAACTTACCAATCATAGACTGTGAAGCAAAGTACTCTACAGAATATACGTTATGGTGCTGCCATCAATAACAAAGTGAATATGCAATCTCTTCACCCATGTAATGAAGGATAGGAGATGAATCGCGGTGCATTCACAGCTTGACTGACTGTGTAAGAAATTAAGATGATATATGGAAAAATATCTGATGACATGACAACTCATATTTCAAAATAATATTGAAGATGATTCTGAGTTTAATAACTGCATATCTTCATTATTGTGTGAGTGAAAGTGTTGGGGACAAGCATATTACACAGGTAGAAATAGAATAAAGTTAGAGCTGGAGGTATCTGCAGAGAATAACAAAATACATCAGCAAAGATATAAGACACAATCAAAAATTTGGAGACGGTTATACATAGGTAGTGAAGGTTGAAAATGCTTTATTTATTACTTTAATATTGTCCAAAAATTATAACACTCATTGTCAAAGTAAACAAAATCATAATTTTGTTAAAGTGAGTGTCCCTCCTTTCTCCTCTACACCATTTGACTCGGGGGTAGTATGTTCTTCTGTCTATATGCTAAAGAGCAGAACATAATACCCGAGTCATCTGCACTTTCAATTTATGAACATCCAACAGTATGTTGGATGATATTAAAAATAAACTTTGCTAGTATAACTGCTAATTCTATAAAGAATGTAGCTTATCTTGATCATATCAACTAGGTGAGATTGAAGCTAATGAGAATAATAGAAAAGTTGTGAAAGCAGAGACCAGTATAGCATCTGTCATTTGCTGGAAAACAATTTTGATACATTTCCTAATATTCTCAAGCACTGAGTCTTCATTTATAAAACTTCATTGAAAACAATCTCTCTTATCTTAATAAAGTATTTGAGTATTGACTTTGTTATATAAAAATCCATGGCTTGTATAAGCATTAGAGTTTAATTAAATTACACAAATTTGGGTTCCGGGACCAGGTGCTGTCTGCAGAGCGTGTTCCCACGCACTCTGACTGCCATGGTCCACCCAGCTGCTGCTGAGGGAATTTGCACAGTTACCCACCTCCTCCAACTGAGCAAAGGGATAAGGACTGGGGACCCTGAAGGACGGACTCAGACCCCACCCAGAGGTGAGGAGGGGTCACCAGGCCCAAGCGCCTGTATCCCTGCCAGGAAGAGTTGAGCTCAAGTCGGTTCTGGTTCTGGCTCTGGTTCCAGGACTGGGTGCTGTCTGCAGAGCATGTCCCCATGAACTCTGTAGCAGAGGGAGATAAACTCTGACTGCCACGGTGCCCCCAGCTGCTGCTGAGGGAATTGGCATGGCTGCCACCCCACCTCCAATTGGTCAAACAGAGAAAGATTGAAGACTTGAATTTCAGTCCCCTGCCCAGAGCAGAGGTAGAGATTCAGTAGACCTTTTCCTCAGAGGTGACAGGAGGCACACAAGTCCGAGTGCCACAACTGACCAGGAGCCACCTAATTATGAACCATTGAAGTCATGGGCAGACTCCAGTGCAAAAATTTACATAATAATATAAAGAACAACAAGGTAACTCCAGAAGAAAGTGGCGATCCTACAAATACAAGTCCTGAACTGAGCAATGAAGAGGAAACAGAAAGAAGCATCACCAAAAATTCCTTTTTGATGATCATCGAAGCTCTCAAAGAAGATATGAAAAATAGCCTTAAAGAAATAGAAGAAAATACAAACAAAAAATTGGAAGAGATGAACAAATCTATGAAAGAAACATGCCAGGAACTAAAAGCTGAAACAGAAGCAATAAAAAAGGAACAAAATGAAGCAAAGATGGAAATAGAAAATCTGAAGAAAACAGCTGGAACCACAGATACAAGCATAACCAGCAGAGTTCAAGAGATGGAAGATAGAATCTCTGAAGTGGAAGACTCAGAAGCTCAAATAGATATATCAGTCAAAGAAAATAGTAAAACTAAAAAAGTCATAACTCAAAATGTTCAGGAAATATGGGATACTATGAAAAGACCTAATCTGAGAATAATAGAAATAGAAGAAGGAGAAGAATACCAGCTCAAAGGCACAGATAATGTTTTTAATAAAATCATAGAAGAAAACTTCCCTAACCTGAAGAAGGAAATGCCTATAAAGATACAAGAAGCTTACAGAACACCAAATAGATATGACCCCCCAAAAAGGTCAGCACGTCACATTATAATCAAGTCACAAAACATACAGAACAAAGAAAAAATTTTAAGAGCTGCAAAAGAAAAGGGCCAACTCACATATAAAGGCAGACCCATCAGAATAACGCCTGACTATTCAATGGAAATGATGAAAGCTAGAAGGACTTGGTCAAAAGTTATACAGACGCTAAAAGAGCATGGCTGACAAACTAGAATACTATACCCGGCAAAATTATCAATCACCATAGATGGAGTAAACAAGATATATCATGACAAAGTCAGACTGAAAGAATATCTATCTACCAATCCAGCACTACAGAGAGTATTAGAGGGAAAACTCCAACCTAAGGACCCCAGATACACCCATGAAAACACAAACAATCAATAATTCCACAGAAGAATACTCCAGAGAAAGGAAATATAAACAAGTTACCACCAAAAATGACAGAAAATATCAATCAATGGTCACTAATTTCCCTTAATATCAATGGACTCAACTCTCCTATAAAACATCACACACTAACAAGATAGATACAACAATATAAGCCATCCTTCTGTTGCCAACAAGAAACACACCTCAACCGCAAGGACAGACACAGGCTTAGAATAAAGGGTTGGGAAAAGATTTTCTAGTCAAATGGTCCTAAGAAACAAGCGGGGGTTGCAATCCTAATATGTAACAAAGTAAACTTTAATCTAAAAGCAATTAAAAGGGACCAAGATGGTCACTACATATTAATCACAGGAAAAATTGGTCAAGAGGAGATTTCAATCCTGAATATTTATGCCCCTAATATAAGGGCACCTACTTATGTAAAAGAAACATTGCTAAAGCTCGAATCCCACATTAATTCTTACACCCTAATAGTGGGAGACTTCAGTACTCCACTTTCAACCCTGGATAGGTCAACCAGATAGAGACTCAACAGAGAAATAAGGAGTCTAAAAGAGGTTATGATGCAAATGGATTTAATAGATATCTACAGAAGCTTCCACCCAAACACAAAGGAATATACATATTTCTCAGCTCCTCATGGAACTTTCTCCAAAATTGACCACATAATTGGTCATAAAGCAAATATCAACAGATACAAAAAAAATGGAAATAATCCCTTGTAACATATTGGACCACCAGGGCCTAAAGTTAGAGTTCAACAACATCAAAAATCAAAGAAAGCCTACCAAATCATGGAAACTAAGCATCACTCAGCTGAACCATCTCTGGCTCAAGGAAGAAATTAAGAAGGAAATCAAAGTGTTCCTAGAATTTAATGAAAATGAATCTACAATGTATCCAGACTTGTGGGACACAATGAAAGCAGTCTTAAGAGGAAAATTCATAGGGCTAAGTGAAATCACCTAGAAAGAGTAGACGGCAGGAAATAATCAAACATAGAGCTGAAATCAATACAATTGAAACAGAAAGAACAATACAAAGAATCAATGAATCTAAGACTTGGTTCTTTGAGAAAGTTAACAAGATAGATAAGTCCTTAGCCAAACTAATCAAAAACAGAGAGAAAGTGTCCAAATCAACAAAATCAGAAATGAAAAGGGGGACATAACAACAGACCCCCAGGAAATACAGAATTTTATCAGATCATATTTTAAAAATCTGTATTCCACAAAATGGAAAACCTAGAAGAAATGGACAGCTTTTTGGACAGGTACCATCTACCAAAATTAAATGAAGATCAGATTAATTACTTATATAGGCCTGTAACACTTAAGAAAATTGAAGCTGTCATTAAAAACCTCCCCAAAAATAAAAGCCCTGGTCCAAATGGTTTCAGTGCCAAATTCTACCAGACATTCAAAGAAGAATTACTACTGTTACTCCTGAAACTATTTCACACAGTAGAAACTGAAGGAATATTGCCAAATTCCTTTTATGAGGCCACAATTATCCTAATACACAAGCCACTCAAAGACACAACAAAGAAGAATTACAAACCAATTTCCCTCATGAATATTGATGTGAAAATTCTCAACAAAATTTTGGCAAACCGTATACAACAATGTATAAAAAATATCATCCACCATGACCAATCCAAGAAATGCAGGGTTGGTTTAACATATGAAAAACTGTAAATGTTATCCATCATATAAACAAACTAAAGGAACAAAACCACATGATCATATCCTTAGATGCTGAAAAAGCCTATGACAAAATCCAGCACTCATTTATGATTAAAGCCCTGGAGAGATTAGGAATACAGGGAGAATACCTAAATATAATAAAGGCGATTTACAAGAAGCGACAGCCAGTATCAAACTTAATGGAGAAAAACTCAAAGCAATCCAACTAAAATCAGGAACTAGACAAGGATGTCCTCTCTCCCCTTTTCTATTCAATATAGTTCTCGAAGTTTTAGCTAAAACAATAACAGATCGAAAAGAGATTAAGGGGATACAAATTGGAAAAGAAGAAGGGAAACTATCTCTACTTGCAGATGATATGATTGTATACATAAGTGACCCACAAAATTCTTCCAAGGAACTGCTACAGCTGAAAAACACCTTCAGCAATGTAGCAAGATACAAGATTAACTCAAAGAAATCAGTAGCCCTACTATACACTAAAGATAGAAGAGCTGAAAAAGAAATAAGGGAAACATTACCCTTCACAATAGCTGCAAATAGTATTAAATACCTTGGAGTAACTATAACCAAAGAAGTAACAGACCTATTTGACAAAAATTTTAAAACACTGAAGAAAGAAATTGAAGAGGATATCAAAAAATGGAAAGCTCTCCCATGTTCCTGGATTGGTAGGATCAACATAGTAAAAGTGGCAATTCTACCAAAGGCAATCTACAGATTCAATGCACTGCCCATCAAAATCTCAACACAATATTTTTTGGACCTTGAAAGAACAATACTCTATTTCATTTGGAATAACAGGAAAGCCAGGATTGCTAAAACAATTTGACTCAACAAAAGAACCTAGGAGGTATCACCATCCCTGACTTCAAGCTATACTATAGAGCTACAGTAATAAAAACTGCCTGTACTGGCATAAAAACAGACTTGTGGACCAATGGAATAGAATTGAGGATCCAGACATAAACCCAAAAACCTATGAACACCTGATCTTTGACAAAGAGGCCCAAAACATTCAATGGAAAAAAGATAGTATATTTAACAAATGGTGTTGGCATAGCTGGATGGCAGTGTGTAGAAAAATGCAAATAGATCCACACCTGTCACCCTGCACAAAACTCAAATCCAAGTGGATCAAAGATCTCAACATAAACCCAGCCACTTTGAACTAGATAGAAAAGAAAGTGGGAAATACACTTCTACGAATTGGCACAGGCGACCCCTTCCTAAATATAACACCAGTGGCACAGACACTAAGACCAACAATCAATAAGTGGGATCTCCTGAAGCTAAGAAGCTTCTGTAAAACCAAGGACACTGTCAATAGGACAAAACGACAGCCTACAGAATGGGAAAAGATTTTCACCACCCCTACAACTGATAGAGGACTGATCTCTAAGATATATCAAGGGCTCAATAATTTAGAGGCCAAATCCTTGAATAACCCAATCAAAAAATGGGGTTCAGATCTAAAAAGGGAATTCTCAGCAGAAGAATTACAAATGGCTGAAAGGCACCTGGAAAAGTGCTCTTCATCTTTAGCCATCAGAGAAATGCAAATCAAAACAACTTTGAGATACCACCTAACACCTGTTAGATTGGCTAAGATAAAAGGCACAGATGACAGCCTATGTTGGAGAGGATGCAGAGCAAGGGGAACACTCCTCCATTGTTGGTGGGAATGTAAGCTTGTTCAACCACTTTGGAACGCAGTATGGCAGTTTCTCAGAAAATTGAGAATCAATCTCCCCAAGGACCCAGCAATACCTCTTCTGGGTGTATACCCTAAAAATGCACAGTCATACTCCAAAGGTATTAGCTCAACTATGTTCATAGCAGCACTATTTGTAATAGCAAGAACCTGGAAACAACCTAGATGTCCCTCAACTGAAGAATGGATTAACAAACTGTGGTACATATACACAATGGAATACTACTCAGCAGTAAGAGAAAATGATATCCTAAAATTTGTAGGCAAATGGATTGACTTGGAGAATATCCTCCTGAGCGAGATATCACAAACTCAGAAAGATAAGCAGGGGATGTACTCACTCACTAGTGGTCTCTAAACAAACAAACAAGAAAAAAAGCCAAGCATGCCCAAGCTACAAACCACAATCACTGAACAGTTTGGGATCAGAAACACCCTGGACTGACTCTTCGGATCCCACTCCACCGAGAGGAACACCTGACTCACTCTTGAGGGAAGGGGGACAAAACTGGATCTGCCAGGAGTGGAGACTGAACTAAGCAATATTGTGTCAGTGGGACCATGGGACTATCTGCTGCCAGCCCAGGGAGGGAATGGGGAGGTGTGGAGAAGAGAGAATGACCTGATGTGGCGGGAGGGGGAAGGGACCTTGAATAAGGATATACAGGGATAGAAAGCATGACTTCTTTGTAATAATAATAATAATAATAATAATAATAATAATAAAAGTATACAGAAAAAAATTACAAAAATTTAGGAGACTGGCAACTCATTTTTTTTGTATTTGTAAAATAGATTGAGTTATTTAAATACAAATAAGTCAGAACTCTTTCGTATGTTTTTACCTTATAAATATTTGGTATATGGTAACTAATTCTGGTGGTCATCACCAGCCTTCAAGCATAAAAGATACTCAATTCACCCTCAAATAAGGATGGATTCCCTTATGCAGCAGATTTATTTACATATATACTATATAATAAAAATATAATTAATTTATAATATATGATATATATTATATATAGTGGGTATATGGGTATGTGTGTACAGAGATACATAATATGAGCACCAATCAAGAAGCTAAAAATATAAGAATTTTCCACTTCCCATATTAAGCAGAATATTAATGAAACATTATATTCTTACTTAATTGGATATACTAGTAAACTGGCCTTATAGTATTATAATATATATTTTTGAATACTTGCTATGTTCACAGGCATTTTTGACTACTTATACTTCATTGATGTAGTCCTTCTACAACAAAACCTAATCAAATATGTTCTACTGCCAAGATCTCTGCTAAATACTGATGATTGAAGAACAAGCAGCACTCTGTGAGTTCTTGTCTTTTCAGAATCTCAAGTGTGAAGAGAAGCTCATGGAAACAATAGCTAGAACTCCAAGGAAGATGTGAGCAGTCCAATGCAAGAACATTTTAAAATGTCAAACCATTTCCTTTCACAGCATCCTTCTGAGCTAAGAAGGTTGTTATGTGGCTGAGTTGAAGCTAATATTAGCACAAGGAATGTAGAATGGCTTCTCTAAGACCCTAGAGCTAATTGAAAAGGAAGATTATGAAGAACCCCATCTCAGGCACTCCTCCGAATACTTGGAACTTCCTCCAGCTAATCAAAATAATGTTCTAAAAGTTTCTGCTTCCAAAAACTGTATGAGAATAGTTAAAGAGAGCTCATGTACACTCATACATTGAGATGATTGATACAGGCAACACTCAAAGTTTTAGAAAGGAGAATTTAATATTCCCCATACTAAGAAAGACATTAATGTATTATTTACGTGGGCAGAGTCTTACGTAATTGATGTCCCTCTGCCTGATGCTTTTAGCAATGCTGAAATCTCCAATAGCCTTAGGAAGACTTTTTAGGTTTATTTCACAAATGCTTTGATTATCAAAAAATGGGGTACAGATCTAAAAAGGGAATTCTCAGCAGAGGAACTACGAATGGCTGAAAGGCACCTGAAAAAGTGCTCATCATCTTTAGCCATCAGAGAAATGCAAATCAAAACAACTTTGAGATACCACCTAACACCTGTTAGATTGGCTAAGATAAAAGGCACAGATGACAACCTATGTTGGAGAGGATGCAGAGCAAGGGGCACACTGCTCCATTGTTGGTGGGAGTGTAAGCTTGTTCAGGCACTTTGGAATGCAATATGGAGGTTTCTCAGAAAATTGAGAATCAATCTCCCCAAGGACCCAGCAATACCACTTCTGGGTTTATACCCTAAAGAGGCACATTCACATACCAAAGGTATTAGCTCAACTATGTTCATAGCAGCATTATTTGTAATATCAAGAACCTGGAAACAACCTAGATGTCCCTCAACTGAAGAATGGATTAACAAACTGTGGTACATCTACACAATGGAATACTACTCAGCAGTAAGAGAAAATGATATCCTAAAATTCGCAGGCAAATGGATGGAATTGGAGAATATCCTCCTGAGCAAGGTATCACAAACTCAGAAAAATAAGCAGGGGATGTACTCACTCATTAGTGGTCTCTAAACAAACAAACAAGAAAAAAAGCCAAGCATGCCCAAGCTGCAAACCACAACCACTGAACAGCTTGGGATCAGAAACACCCTGGACTGACCCTTCAGATCCCACTCCAACTATAGGAACACCAGACTCACTCTTGAGAAAGGGGGGACAAAACTGGATTTGGCCAGGAGTGGAGACTGATCCAAGCATTATTGGGTCAGTGGGACCATAGGACTGTGTGCTCCCTGCCCAGAGAGGGGATGGGGAGCTGCGGAGAAGAAAAATGACCTGATGTAGCGGAAGGGGGAAGGGACCTTGAATAAGGATATACAGGGATGGAAAAAAAAATTCAGAGGGAAAGCTGAACACAAAGTAAATATATGTGTAGCAATCTTATTTGCATTATCACCCTTGATAAGTCATGCTTATGATTTTTATCTTCTTCATAGTTTTTGTTAACTTATCAGCATTTTAAATTTATTTTACTGTTTTTCTTGATAAATACAAAATAAATAAAGAAGAAGAAAAAAAAGAAAAAATGCTGTGATTATTGTGAGAAACTAACATTTTATATTTTTTTCAGTGTCCATGGCCACAGTGCCAATTGGCACATAAATCTCATGCAACTTGGTCTTGGAGAATCTTAGGGCAGTAGTGCAAGCTGGTTTGCAGGCCCTATTGTGACCATGCAGTACTATGAACCAGAAAACCAGGGCTAGAGCTAGGACAGGTCACAGAGAATGTTTTCCTCGTACCACCTTATAGACCTGGACTCAAAAATACTTTGTAAACATCATCTACCTAGATCATACTCATAGGCTTCAATTGACACTCTCAACCAACAATTCTGATGACATCTTTTTTTTTTAAACTGGCCATTGCCCCAGTGTTAGAATCCCTAAGTTTCATGATAAAAAAATATTGTTTCTGGAAGTAAATATGCCCAGTAATTGAAGAGTAGCTATTGATCTGACAGACTTCT
Organism: Sigmodon hispidus; assembly: GCA_004025045.1. NCBI lineage: Eukaryota > Metazoa > Chordata > Mammalia > Rodentia > Cricetidae > Sigmodon > Sigmodon hispidus. The sequence goes on along the minus strand of PVIH01003046.1, from coordinate 37,690 downwards.
GGTTTTGATACCAACCATGTACCACAAACAACATATTTACAGTCAATCTGAAAATGGGAATTTTTAAAGTTACTGGCCTAACACATTCATTATGAGGCTTAAATGAGGAAACGTGTTTAGCACAGGGTCAGGACTAATGTAAAATAAAATTTGCCAAATTATATGAAGATTAAGTCCTTTACTAAGGGCTTAATGAAGATTAATTTTTTCACCTATTAAGTAGGTATAAAACTAACTCATCTCCTAAATTGTGGAGAATTAATGAGGTCCTGCATTATATGTATTTGTCTTGGTGTCTGCTTGAAATATGAGCTTAATGAGTGTGAGCTCAGTATACTATGTAGACACCAAGTTACAAAGGAGGCTCTCTGAAAGCATAAGTGGGAACCAGATTTAACCACTACTTGTATTACAAAAAATGTGTGAACTGGAATGCAAAGTATCTAGACACCATGGCTGGTAAAGAATAGAGTATGAGTGATCAAAAGACTGTCAAGTCAATGAAGTCACAGTTATGGCCCCAGTCACCTCAAAAGCACAAGTTGGAGAGTAAGTTTTTTCATCAATCTACAAGTATACAACAATGGTCTTTGTCACTGTGCAAAGATTTCTTTATCGTCTTTTCTTATATCAGCTCTCACTGATATTTCTTGTTTTTATAGATCTGCCTATGACTGATACTTTGTGATTCTATTACTAGCTGAATAATGTCTTGAAAAGAGCCATGGGGTTACACATATTTTGAATAAAAATTTACATAATCTTTAAACATTTCCATAGTATATATTGGAAATGACAGTAAACTTTTTAAAAATCAAGATATGGCATCAGGGGGATTTGAGACGTATATGTCTCCTCATTTGTAGGGTACTCCTAAATTAAAATCTTGTTTAGTAACTTAGAAAAACTCAAAAATTTCAAATGATATTTTAAAAATGCACAGAATTTGAGGATAGTAGTAGGATCACACACTTTAGATTTCAAAACAAACTTGTAAGTTTTTTCCGGTCTGTGAATCTAATGAACAGCTGTGCTGAATCGCAAACATGAGTGTATCTGAGGCAGAATATCTTTTGTAGTTAGTTAATATTGTCTATCCTCTGACAGTGATTCAACAACACAAAAGCCACAGGGGAAAGATTCAATGCCAGCTTTAGATCTTAAGTCAAATGAAACAGAAATTAACTCTGTAAGATAGATAGAGAGTATAATAACAAATCCCCACAATTTAAAGATGAATCATTATGCTTGTATATAAGCATTCTGCTGAAATACACATGTATGTTTTTAATTACTAAGGAAGAAATTAAAATGAAGTTAGGCACATACTGTGAATATTTCTCCATGTATAGTCTATCAAACATTAAAGGACTGTATAATCCTGCTTTAGCACACCAGTAGAATATGTTTACCATGCAGTTAGTCAATGCATAAATTTTATGTCAGGTAAGAAAGTGTAATTGTAGCCTAGTCTTTCTTCATTTCATCCTCTAAAATGGATATCTTCTCTTAAAACACTCTGTGTGTAATATTACCATGAAATAGATTTACAGTCTGTAAGTAATTGAATTGGTTGGTGTTTTTGAAAGGTGGTCTTAACAGCTATGAAGCTAAGCAAAGATGTTTAAAATATACCTTATAAATTTTGAAACATTGAAAATAACTTTATCTACCTATATCTATCTATCTGGTTCATTCACATTTATAGGTAATCTGCAGCTACAACAATGTACAACATTTAACAATTTTATACTTAACTAGTTGTATATCTTTTCTTTATGAGTGATGAATTTAGTGAAGGTATTTCAAATGCCTCACTTATTTAAATAATTGCATAACTGAATAAAACTTAAAGTTCACCTCTTCAACTACATTAGTCACAGTTGAAGTATTCATTAAAACCATATGAATAGTATTCACTTATTAAACTAGGTAGATTTCAAACACTAAAATTTATATCAGATTACCTTACATTAGCTTTACTTTAGGTTATTTTTCAACTTTGATTTTGCAAGGTAAGTTTAAGACCTTTTGTAAATCTAGAACCATATCATCATATTATCACTAATTAAGTAGTCTTTTCACGTTTACCTTACAAGAAGCTCCAATGGTACTCAACATCCCTGATGCTACCTCCATTGGACACTCCCGCAGACTCCTCCTCAGAATAGTGCTTTAAGAAACTGCTCACTTTCCAGTCTCCTGTTCCCCTTCTCTACGACGACACTATTACCAAGGTCACATCAAAATAAACCTCAAGAGCAAATTTCTCATTTCCTCTTCTTCCCCTCTTTGGTGACCATCAGGCCTTGTTTATTGCAACTCAGTATATGACTTTCAAAAGAAATGCTAGTGTTTTAAATCTTTGCTGATCAATAAGTAACCATCACCTATGCATGTTTGTTGAACAATTCCAGTTTCATGTTTTGAAATATTTAAAAACAATTTTATCTCCATATTTCATTAACACTTACGGGCAATATGCAACTAAAAGAAGACATAACATGTAACAATTTTATGCTTAACTGACTTGATGTACAAGAACACAAAATCATACATACATCACTTCATCTCTATACTCACTGTCTCTAGCTTATTTAACTTTTGTCATCATAATTTCCCTTTCAAACAAAAGCCAAAACAGTCTTCCTGGGGACAGACAAGATAGTAGTTCTGAGTACAAAATGAGATATCAACTGCTTAGTTTCAGAGTAAGAGACTAATCAGTGTTTTCACCTATCACCCAGTGCCCTTCATGGTACCTTTAAATATTAGACCTTTAAGGACTCTGAGGAAACGCTTTTCAAAACACCTGAATATGATTTGAAGATATTCAACCTTTATGGCTGTTGATTCATCCATCTATGAAATGAAAGCCTATAACAAATTGTTATTAATTTCAACATCATCATCATTATTGTGGCTTTCCATTGGATTGTATCCTCCACTTTTCCATATATATTCTCAAAGTTGTTCACATAGACAAACAAGTAAAGACTACACTATCTTGTTGCATAGGTAAAGAAAAAGTAGGTCTGACAATATACAATCCATTTTCAATGACCAATCATATAAAGAAATAGTAGACTTCTGTGAAGATATCCTCCCCATGATACAACATAATCACTGAGTACTCAGTCCCTTTACAAAGACAGGTATATGTACTATTATACCTTGATCTTCAGATATGTCACAATTCTAATACTATCCAATTGATGGTACTATTTCATAGATACTAAATAAAATTTATTGGATCTTTATTATTTTTTTGCACTTGAAATTTTGTGTTCTTTGAGGTTTTTTTGTATTTTTTTTTTTTTGGTTCAGATCTACGACAGCAACAGTTTGTGACTAGTCTCCCCAAAAAGCAGTTAACTATGTCTTTCTTAAAAAGGCAATGTAACATTAGTGAAAATATAAAATTTTACTTTGTGAACAAAAAAACTCTTTTGAATTTTAGTTTTTCTCATACTCAGCTCTGCTTCAAGAAATAACAAAATATGCTTTACAAAAAGAACTTCGCCACTTGCTGTCTAAGACGTCTTTTTATCCTCATGGAAACTAGGGACAAATTTAAATATGTCGCTCTGAAATTAAGTCCTCTAGTTTCAATGATGCAAACAGGTTTTGTTTTATTTTGCTTTTGAACAGTGTTTATAAACTGATTATAGAAAGAATTCCTTCTAGTTATTCTAAAAGTATTTATTGCTCTCAGGAACAATAATCTAACAATATGAAAGGGTAGGAAAGAATGCAAGAAGGAGGAGCAAATGACAGGTTTGATGATTATGATATGATACATAATACAAATGCTTAAATGGAACTGCATACATGGAGTGATAATGGCCTCCCCCAAGGTCATAGATCATGAGGCAAAAATCCTAATTGTAGATCATTAAGACTAAAACCCCAGAATGATACAGTCTAGCACCATCATTCTTAGAGGCCCATCAGAACATAGTGTCAAGACTGTGGAAATAAGATATCAAGCTGGTGAATCAAGCTGGTACTATAAAGAAAGCTTTCTCACTGCTGACTAGCATTTGCAGATCATGTATCATCATTTATATGCAGGCACTGATGGGAAATGTTACCAAACGTAAGCCACACTCACTACAGTAGTGACTGGCCTGACATTTGCTGAATTAGTGGCCAGAAACTTATGGGTAACAAACCTCTTTCTGATTGAATTTATAAGCTGCTCTAAAGGACAAAACTCATGCCTGCTTATATAAACCTTCCACGTGGCAAGACAAATTAATGAAAATGAGTTAAGTTAAAATAAAAGAGCTAGCTAACAATATGCCTAAGACATAGGTCAAGCACAATTAAATTAATATAAATGTCTGTGTGTTTCTTTGAAAATTTAAGATTTGAAAAATAAGATAAGCAGCGGTAGGCAGCTAGGTGCTCTGAAACCACAAGCCAACAAGTCCAAACTATAATGCTAGTTCAGGCCAAAACCTCATGTTACACCTGACTATAAAACAAAAACATGATAATAACCTAGAAGTAAGTGGCTCACTATAGTACTACATTTCAAAAAATGTACAAAGAGAGCAAAGTACCATAAAGACTCTAGACAAAGTTAGAATCATTTTCCTTAAGATATATGTACAAATACTGCATATATTTTTCTAACCCAGAACTTAACTATTTTCTTCATAATTTATGATGTTATCTTTAATGCCTCTATTATCACAATAGTGTATTTAATTTAAAATATTCACATTACATTCCTTTATGATTTTCTTTAAATATTAACATTAAAATTTTTCAAAATGCATTTCCTAGATCAAGCACATCATATCTAGCTGAGATGTTTGTTTAAATGTGGATCCCTGGAATAATCTGAATTTTAGATATTTGTCTTTCTTTGATTTTGCACTATTTTCAAATGACACCCAAGGGCTCAACATTTTAAAATATTACTATAATATAATACTTATAGCAGTAGAAATTAATTAGTAAAGACAAATACCAGCTAACTAGAAAAAATACATAAGTTTCTATTTCTCTTCCAAAACTCACAATGAAAAATACAATTTTCCCTTTAGATGTAGAGTTCAGTTGGCCTATACAATTTCACTTTAAGATGACAGATCTGGTTTTTAATTTTCTTTGACAAAAATTTAATAGTAATAAAAAGTAGTATTGGCTAATACTTACACAGCTGGCTCAGTTATTGCTTTATTGCTGTGAAGCGACATGTCCAAGGCAACTCTTATAAAAGAAAAAAATTACGGGCTTTTTATAGTTTTAGAGGGTTAGTCCATTACCATCATGGAGAAGAGTATGGAGGCAGAGAAGCAAGAATGATGACAGATAAGTAACTGAGAGCTCATATGTGATCCACAAGCTGGGATCAGAAAGAGAGACTGAGCTTTCTATGGGCTTTTGAAATCTCAAAGAAGCCCACCCCCAGTAACACACCTCCTTCCAACAGGGTCACACCTTCTCCAAAAAGGCCACACCTCTTAATCCTTATCTGACAGGTCCCCTAAATGAGGACCAATAGCAAACATCTGAGACTATAGGAGCCATTCTCATTAAAAAGACCACAATAGCCTACAATTTATATGAAAATAAAATAAAATCTTATCTATGTAATTCTGCCCTAAAAACAAAAGAAAAAAGAAACTTATTTTTCATTCTCTAATAAATGTACCCAAGTATGTTTTGCCTCAGTTTTCATTAAAATTCCCTGATGACAACTTACATAAATATCTTCAGGGAAAATTAAATACATCTATCACATCAATCTCAGGAGGATGACACAATTCCTTAAGTGACGATTCTGGTAATGAAACAGAATACTAAAGAGTATACAAAATAAAAGTATTATAAAAATAAATAAATAATTATCTATTCTTATTTCCTTTCCTCTATGCCCTCAGACCTCTGTCATTATCAGAAAAAAGGTAACATCAAAACTATATTTTAATCCCAAAGGCATCAGTTGAATAAAAAAAAACCATGTTAACAGCCTTGATAACTATTATCCCTGATGTATATACAGGCTTATAATGTTCTAGTAAAAGTTATTATATTTATTGTTCATCAGTTCATCAAAAATTTTTAATCATAAACAGCGTCATGACAACAAAAGATACTGAAATCTAGTACAGGCTTTAAAAAAACACTTGATTTAATATCTCTGTGTTCTTTCCATTTATTAAAAACTTTCAAGGAAGTTAACATGGAAAATGAAATAATCAACTAAAAATGACCCTTTAAAAAGGATCATTACATGCATTCATAGAACCATAAATATCTTGCAGCCATAACATTAAAAGATGTGTTTGTTCTGATGAACAGGCACTAATTCATACATTACATTAAATTTACCAAAGTCTTTTTTCTGTATGCTTTTCTTTCTGTCAATGGCCCAACTAGATTGTGTCAACTCTGAATATAAGACTAGTAAGGTTTAACAAGAGAGAGGAGAGAGAGAGAGAGAAAAAGAGAGAAAGAGAGTCCAACAAGAGCGTTCCTGTCCTCACACCTTTGTGCAATATCAATCACTGTAAGTAACTAAGAGACACACAATCCTGGATTTCTCAATGCAATATTTATCTTTGGTAGAAATTAACTATCTTGAGCACTACCTGGACACTCATGAATCAGTATTGAAACCCTCTTCCAGTTTACTAAGGAATCAAAACAACAACATTTCTAAAAGATGTATATGGAAACATGCTAAGAAGCAAGAAAGTTGCCCACATTGTTACTGGTCAGTGACACTGTGTATAGATTTGGAGGTACTGAAATAAGCTACACCTCCTAAAGATGATTTCAGTTTTCAGACCTAGTGACTACTGAAACTCATGCTTGCCCATAAGAGATCCAAGATTTTCAGAAATACTATGTGGAATTCTTATTACTTACAGTTCAGATATCTACTGACAATAATAGGAAGTGAAGAGGAGGAGAAAGAGGAAAAGAAGAGCTTTACTAACGTAATATTATTTTGCTACAAAGTACAGGGCTATGGATTCACATGCTGAATACTCATCTGTGTGCGTACAGTTTAGCTGCATGTTAAGTATAAAATAATAACATTTATTTTAAATAAGTTTTATAATTTCAATTATTTTAAAAATCAAAAAACACATAAAGTACATAATAAAGCCAAAACTCTATCTTTTCCTTTTACATATGTCACATTCTCCATCTGCAAATATTGAATAAATAAACCACCTTAAAGCATTCTCTACCAAGATAATGCATAGTGAATGCGTTGTCAGTCTCAAGAAAACAGTATAATAGTCTGATCTGTTTAAAGTATTCTAAGACGTACAGCAAAATTATTTTGTATGTTTACAAACATCCGCATCTATTCTATTGTTGTATTCTCTTAGCTTAAAATGTAAACTTTAACATCAATATTTTTCTCCATTTCTTTAAAGTTATATTTTGATGTTGTCTGTTGGCTTCTTGTAAATCACCTTTATTATATTTAGATATTTTTCCTGTATTCCTGATCTCTCCAGGACTTTTATCACAAAGGAGTGTTGGATTTTTTTCAAAGGCTTTTCAGGATCTAAGGATATAATCAAGTGGGTTTTTTTTTCCCTTCAGTTTTTTTTTTATATGGTGGATGACATTTACAGTTTTTTGTATGTTGAAATATCCCTTCATTTCTGGGATGAAGTGTACTTGATCGTGGAGGATGGTATTTTTTATATGTTGCTGTATATGGTTTGCCAGAATTTTGTTGAGAATTTTTGTATCAATATTCATAAGGGAAATTGATCTGTAATTCTCTTTGTTTGTTGCATCTTTGAGTGGCTTGGGTATTAGGGTAATTTTGGCCTCCTAAAAAGAGTTAGGCAACATTCCTTCAGTTTCTACTGTTTGAAACAGTTTGAGGAGTATTGATTCTTCTTTTAATGTCTGGTAGAATTCTGCACTGAAACCATCTGGACCAGGGCTTTTATTTTTGGGGAGGCTTTTAATGACAGCTTCAATTTCCTTTAGGGCTATAGATCTGTTTAGGTATTTAATCTGATTTTGATTTAATTCTGGTAAGTGGTACCTGTCCAAAAAACTGTCATGTCTTCTAGGTTTTCCATTTTTGTGGAGTATGGATTTTCAGAGTATGACTGGATAATTCTCTGGATTTCCTGGAGGTCTGTTGTTATGTCCTCCTTTTCATTTCTGATTTGATGATCTGGATACTCTGTCTCTCTGCTTTTAGGTTAGTTTGGATAAGGGTTTATCTATCTTGTTGATTTTCTCAAAGAACCAACTCTTTGATTCATTGATTCTTGATTCTTTGTATTGTTCTTTTTGTTTCAATTGTATTGATTTCAGCTCTAGGTTTAATTATGTCCTGCCAACATCAACCAAATGGAGAAATACTCAAAGCAATCCCACTAAAATCAGGAACTAGACAAGGCTGTCCTCTCTCCCCTTATCTATATAGTTCTCCAAGTTATAGCTAAAGCAATGAGAGAATGAAAGGAGATTAAGGGGATACAAATTAGAAATGAAAAAGTGAAACTATCACTATTTGCAGATGATATGACTGTATACATAAGTGATTGACAAAATTCTAACAAGGAACTTCTACAGCTGAAAAACACCTTCAGCAATGTAGCAGGATACAAGATTACCTCAAATAAATCAGTAGCCCTTCTATAAACTAAAGATAAAAGGGCTAAAAAAGAAATAAGGGAACATCCATCCTTTATAATAGCTGCAAATAGCATTAAAAACCTTGGAGTAACTATTACCAAAGAAGTATCAGATCTATTTGACAAAAACTTTAAATCACTAAAGAAAAAAATTGAAGAGAATATCAGAAAATGGAAATATCTCCCATGTTCCTGGATAGGTAGGATCAACATAGTAAAAATGGCAATTCTACCAAAGGCAATCTACATATTCAATGCACTGCCCATCAAAATCCCAACACAATATTTTTTGGACCTTGAAAGAACAATACTCAATTTCATTTGGAATAACAGAAAAACCAGGATTGCCAAAACAATTTTGCTCAACAAAAGAAACTCAGGAGGCTTACCATCCCCAACTTCAAATTATACTATAGAGCTACAGTAATAAAAACAGTCCGGTACTGACATAAAAACAAACTTGTGGATCAATGGAGTCAAATTGAGGATCGGGCATTAACCCAAAAACCTATGAACACCTGATCTTTGACAAAGAGGCCCAAAATATTCAATGGAAAAAAGAAAGTATCTTTAACAAATTGTGTTGGCATAGCTGGATGGCAGGGTGTAGAAAATGTAAATAGGTCCAATGCTATCACCCTGCACAAAACTCAAATCCAAGTGGATCAAAGACCTCAACATAAACCCAGCCACACTGAACTTGATAGAAAAGTGGTAAATACCTTCCAATGCATTGGCCAGGTAATCACTTCCTAAATATAATACCAGGAGCACAGACACTAAGAGCAAAAATCAATAAGTAAAGCCAAGGACAGAGTCAATAAGACAAAACGACAGCCTACAGAATGGGAAAAGATTTTCACCAACCCTACAAATGACAGAGGACTGATATCTAAATATATAGAGAACTCAAGAAACTAGAGCCCCAAACCTTGAATAATCCAACCAAAAAATGGGGTTCAGAACTAAAAAGGGAATTCTCAGCAGAAGAATTACAAATGGTTAAAAAGCACTTGAAAAAGTGCTCAACATGTTTAGCCATCAGAGAAATGCAAATCAAAACAGCTTTGAGATACCACCTTTCACCTGTCAGAATGGCTAAGATAAAAGGCACAGATGACAGCCTATGCTGGAGAGGTTGTAGAGCAAGGGGAACACTCCTCCATTGTTGGTGAGAGTGTAAGCTTGTTCAGCCACTTTGGAATGCAATATGGCAGTTTCTCAGAAAACTGGAACTCAATCTCCCCAAGGACGCAGCAATACCACTTCTGGGTATATACCCTAAAGATGCACATTCACAATCCAAAGGCATTAGCTCAACTATGTTCATAGCATTATTCATAATATCAAGAACCTGGAAACAACCTAGATGCCCCTCAACTGAAGAATGGATTAACAAACTGTGGTACATCTTCACAATGGAGTACTACTCAGCAGTAAGAAAAAAAAAATGATATCCTAAAATTTGCAGGTAAATGGATGGATTTGGAGAATATCTTCCTGAGCAAGGTACCACAAACCCAGAAAGAGAAGCAGGGATGTACTCACTCATTAATGGATTTTAAACAAAAAGTAAAGCATTCCCAAGCTGCAAACCATAACTACTGAACAGCTTGGGATCTGAAGCACCTTGGAGCCCATTCCCTCCAGAGGAACACCTGATTCAGTCTTGACGTTGGGATGAGGAAAGTGGACTTGCCTGGAGTGGATGCTGAGCTAAGCCACCTTGGGACCTTGGGACTTCCTGTCCTTGTTGGGGAGGAGATAAGGAGTTGAGGAGAAGAGAGATTGACTGGGAGGGTTGGGAGGGGAAAGGGAGTTTGAACAAGGGAATACATGGATAAAAAATGAGACTTTGTACATAATAAAAAAGAAAAATGAGACTTTATTCATAATAAAAATTGTTTTAAAAAGAATAAAGTTATATTTCACAATAATTTGTCCTCTTACTTAAAGCTATTGAGAAACATAAACACTCTTACTGAAGAAACTGTCTAAATTGTAAAGTCCTTGTTTCTTTTTAACTAACAAGGTTTAAACCTTTCTTTAAAAAAAAAAAATCAAGGTTTCCAAAGGACAATCCAAGCAGACATTAAAAAGTTTCCAGGAATATTTTAACTGAATCAGAAGTGATAAGGATTAATTAGCTACATCTGTCCTCATGACAGTGCTGATGTAGAAACAATAACAGAACGAAAGGTCTGTCAACAGAAATTGGAAAGATGAAGAAGCTCTTGCATCTCTAACTCAACCCCTCACTGCAAAGACATCAAAGGAAAAGATCTAACAATACTATTAAGAATATATAACACATTGTTCTTGGAAACAGACAGATAAGTTTAGAAATATTATTCTAAATAGTTTTAGTTTAACAAGAAGTAAAATCCAAAGCCAACATTGAATGTTCCCTTGATATAAAAAAGATTTAACATTACATTGTCCATTCCAAGGACAGAAGAATCTTTGCTTATTGGTTATTGATTTATATACAACTGAATGATCACAAGGACAGAGAAATGCAAGGATAGAGAATGACTTATGATAACATTTAACACAACAATTATGCAACCATCATGACTTGCAATTTATTATCTCAGTCCTCAGTGCTGGATACTCTCCTTCCTATAGTCTGTCAATTGGATCAGAATCTGTGCCTTAGTTGAGCAGTGCCATGCTAAGCAAAGACTGGACTCAGCTTAACCCTCCACTGCTGGTCTCCTGACAGTCTTATCAACTTTAGCAAGAGCCCAGGTTTTGACATCATCTTGACTCCTCTCTAATCTTAACAACATATTTCTACTTTCCCTTTCTCCTCCATGGCTATTTTTTCTTGTTGTCTTTCATCTCCAAGAATACTCCCTTTCTTGTTTCATTTTATTGATTTGGAGTTATTAATTTACTCCAGAGAAAATAAATGAAAACTATTTAAATAAAGAGTTGCCTTCCTACATCTTAGATCTTCATCCAATGATTTGCCCTCATATACTTACTTAAAGTTCAGTCTCCCACTAAACTGGATAGATGGTTCTTCCTTTTTTTTTTAATTAGCCACCAAATTCATAGTTTATGAAATCTCTGGCTTATTCAGTCCTATGATAGGACAATTAATCTGTGTAATACATTTTAAGTTTCATTTCCTCTTAACCCTGAACCATGTTTTCCATAGACTATTAATATGATTATACTTTGGACTTACTTTTCAGTGGGAAACTGGCGTCATGGTTGCCCCTGTCTAAGGCTTAAAAAGCCATCATTTAGGAAATGGTAGCATCTGTGGAACTTGAGAAAATGGATGCATGCATCCTGTTCTGTTCTTAAGTGTGTTTCCTTAATCTGATAACATTAAATCATTCAATTTTCTTAATCTTCTACCATAATTATTATTATTCATTTCTTTCTCACAAGAAAGTTAATATAAACAGATTTTCTTTGTTATTCTACCCTCCAGAAAAATTCATTTCATGTGAGATAAAACCTCATTTGAGAATGTAATTTAGATTTGATTTGGCAAAATGGTGGAATTATTAAGCAACATATAGATTAGAGTTCACTCTTTTCTATAACATAAGCTATCCACATCTTGATTGGTTTCCTTGATATTTTACAAACACAATGGACAAATCCTGTTAGCATTTATATATTATCATAGCCAATCAAGTCTATTGAAAGCATCCCATGACAAACTAATTTGCATTTACAGATAAATACTCAATTCAATCTTCCACAGCTATAGGAGACTCAGTTTACATGAGAATAATTAGGAGCATATAATAGAATATTTTCAAGTCATGTTTTTTGAATTACAGTGAAACAGTTTCAGGGAAATGAGGAAACTGAGAAAAATTGTCAGAGCATAAACAACCCTCTTCTCTACAAAGAACATTATCATCTCTCTTCCTCATTCATTACATTTTTTCATAATAATAATTTAAAGTATTATTCTGCTAAAAAATGATCTAAGGTCATTCCATCTTTAATACCTAGAGGAAGCTTTGTATTAAACTGTAAGAAAAACAACATAGTCAATTTGTTGCTCAAGAACCTGTATGGAGAGAAAATATGTTTACTGAGAATTTACCAGTGAACATACAATGTAACATATCAATTACTAAAGAAAGAGTTTGGATATTGGTAACTAACAAAATGTAAAAACTCATTTATCTATCCTTATATTCTCCATCTTATAAAATGAGTTTACCTAGACACACTAGTTTAAAAGCAAAAATGAAATTTATATATGAAGAAAAGATTAAAGTTGAGTATTAGTCATAATACTTGGTGCATAAATAACACTGTCATTTCTTTTAGGCCCTGAATTAATTCCTACTTCAATATTATGAGGGATAATTAATTTCTTGAAAATTTGTCCTTTTAGAGCTGAGAATTAAAGCTATACTCTTTTCCATTTAACCTTCAGCATGAAATTTTGTTATATATAAAAATAAAATATCACATAAATGTTAATAGCAACTTCACTGAAAATTGCCAGAGTTTAGAAACAACCAAGTTGTCCACAGTGAAGACATTAACATACCCACCTGTAAGGCACAGCCACAAAGACCAGGTCTCAAACACAAAGGGACATGAAATAAACTTAAATGCATATTGCTAAGAACTGGATGCCTTCTTTCCTCCCTGCCACTAGAAATTCCTGCCTCCCGAATTTTCTTTCATGATATCATGAAGTTATAATTCACAATTTTCCACTATGTAAGTAAATAAATCAATGTCTATTCTTTAAAATCCAATAAGATAAGAAACTTTCATCCCTCCTTATTAAAATGTATTCCTACTTAATAAAACTATTTTAAAACAATATAGTTTAGTTCTGATGGCAAAGACTGAGGACCAGTGAATTATCTCAGTAGAACAAGCTTTACTGCCTAACTGCTATGTTACCTTTGACCAAACAATTTTTAATATTAGCCTTTCATCACCTGTTTAAATATTTACAGAATAGAGATGACATCTGTAGCCATTCTCTATATTGCTGTTCTTAATATAAATATGTAGAAACCTAATAATCTTTTCTTTCTTCTTGTGAAATAGGAATGATATTGCTATGTGATAGTTCCGTCTGAGCCATAAGTGTAAGTTTACTACCTTCCACCTCTGAGAGTTCTGTAACAAGTAAGCAGCTTGTTTACATTGATATAAATGTGCTTAATTAAAAAGTCTTGCTCATTTCCAAGCCGCAAAGAGATGGTCAATTTACAGCATTCAGTATCCAATCTGAGCCTTTTGTAAGCACACACCAATCTTATCTAGATACGATTAACTTTAAAACATACCTGTGTTGTTTAATTTTGTTACTAAACATTAGCAGCATTTTAGAGAGGTTCTCTCCTATTTTTCTTAATAAGAAACATAAGCAGCCTCTTAAGTGCTCATGTGTCCTACTGGGCTCTCATGTTACTATGCAGTCTGTTGATATTTATAAAATATTTATTTCACATTATTTTGGTAGCCTGACTCAGGTTTCATTTCCACAGAGACTTGCAGAGAAGCTTTTCAAACAGTCTAAATCTATCCCAAATCCCTTTTCTCTGTAGACTTCTTAGACTTTCATGGTCTGGTAAGAAGAATCTTTTTTTTTCTTTCCAACAATCACACTGGAAGAATTTCAAGGGTGAATAAAACCACAAGCAAAGTGTGGTTTGAAGAAAAACATCACACAGGAGACCTGCTGATACAGAGTAGGACTTTGCCTTGGGAACTTCAAAGTTTGTGTTCCTGATGTCCTGCTGATTCATTGTTTGACCTTGTTCAATGGCTCTCTTCATTCTATGAGGTAAATGAGCAAGAAATTATCAATATTCCTGCTTTCTTTAAGGGTAACTTCTGGATTAATAACCTCTTTTAATGACAAATCTCATAAGGAGTGCTGCTAAGAAATGCAAAACATCACTATTATTTATGCAAAATAATGTAATAAAATGCAAATGGCAAGCTAGAGGGCATTATTTTGAAAAAAATATAAATAGGTTTCAGAGGACTGGCAGAATTGCAAGGGGCCATTTGTTCCAACATAAAATAATTTTCAAATGTTAAGATTCAGGTGAAATAAGGAAAATGATTATTGTACATGCGAACCCTCAACTGTACAATGCATTCAGGGGTCTTAGAGTTGAATTTCATTCACATTCAGATTCAGCTCCATTTATTCACACTTTTGTTTTGTCCATGAAAAGCCCAGCTGCTTGCCCAGCTGTGCATCAGTCATTCTCGCCACAGCTTTATTACCGGGTTTGTCCCTCTGCTATTTCTTCAATGCTAAAAATGGTAGAGTCTCTTTTCCTTTGTTTGAAGGTCACACAGAAAGGTTTCTGGTTCTATGAAAATGAGCATTATAAAAGAGATACCATTCAGATATCCTCATATAAACACATGGTATTTATCAGAACTCAATCCTGAGTTCTTACAGCTTCACCACAGAGCTATCAAATGATCAATTATCTGCCAATAAAAAGTTCAGCTTTAGCAAAAAAAAAAAAAGAAAGAAAATTATATTTCCCTCACTCCCATTTCAATTTCAAGTAACTACTGAAGAGAGCAAATTAATATACGCACAAAACACATTTTAAGAATTTCTGTAACTTCCCAGTTTGTCAGAGAGGCAGAGCCACTGTGATCTGCAGATGAGTAGGACAAGGGTCAGGTTTCTCTGTGATCAAACAGTGGTTTGACCTTGGAATAGCATGCTATTCCTGTTAGCTGCCATTTATACCTAAATCCAGGGGACCATGAGACTGTGTCATAGAACTGGGATCTGTGATCATATTTTAGGAAAGGTTAAGGTGGCAAAAAAGAAAGAAAAGAACTCAGATGGGTGGGATTTGAGATTCCTACTCATTAGTCTAACTGTATATAGTCTTATTCCTGGAGTGGTAATAAAATTCAGATTACTAAAAGTCATTGTCCTTCTAAATACATCCCAAAAAATAAGCTGGTTTCTATAGTCTTTGCATTGGAATTGCAGAGCTAATGAAGAAAACAGTTAATGAAACTATGTTCAGTTTGCTCCTGAAGCAGAACTATATCAGAAGTTTGCTTCTGCCTTGATTAACCTTTTGTATTATAGCATTATGCACTTCAATATGTTTATGAATGTCTTCAGAGAAAGCACGGTATGCTAATTTATATGGCCATCAGGAACATGTATAAATAATAACAAAAACATATTTTCTGATCATTGCATACCGGTTGTGCCCTTTATTGTATGTTGTTGGTGGCAATATATAGAAATAATGCTTATATAAAACACTCAAGCAGATAATTTGGAAAGTTATTAAGCAAATTTTAATGTTTTTTATAATCATTTTGTCAGTATCCCTTCAAGACTTTCCATTTTCAATACTGGTTGTGAGTTTTAAAAGTCTTGGTAAAGTATGTTGATTAAAAAAAAAAAAAACAACAACTTCAAAACCCAGAATGACATTATAGAATTTTGACTACATACAATTTTCAGTACAGTTTTGTCTCAGGTAAAAGCAAGACAAAGTACATCATAATCATAATAGTCTTTGATCTTAGTAGACCATAAATAGTGCCCTATTTGCATATAGATTCTGATGTATGTGAAATTTTCTTTGTAAGTAATCAGATATCAAGAGGAATGCACAAAACACAATGACATTAATAAGATATCATTTATGAAAATATCAACCTAATTTGGATCATCATATCAAATTAAAACACTAAAGCTATTCAACTTCCAGGAGAAAACAATAGAAAAAACAAACACCTTGTGAAAAATGGGCTAACTTCATAGTCTAAACCCAAACCTTTGTGAGCTGGAGATCATGGGGAAGAAAAATGAAGTCTTGTTTTCTGTTTCTATCATAACAACATAGCACACAGGCAAAAGCTATGATTGGCAAAGAACTCAGAACTAAGCATTAAGAAAGTCAACCAAACACTGGACAAAAGCGTTACTAAAGATATTTCGTTAAAGAAAAGAGCACATGCTGTTCAAAGCACATAAAAATGAGTTCAATATCATTAGTCCAGAGAGAAATATGAAATATTACTATAAAACTACAATGAAGGCTAGGAATGAAAAATTGAGCAGCATAGTCACAAAGATACTAGGATTAAAAATACATAAAAAAGATATATAAAATTTTTGTTTACCTCAGCATACATACAATACATATGTGATTTTTTGCATTGGGTCATTTAGATAATAATGTACATGAAAACATATCTAAATTACTAAATGACATGCACAAAGAGCTATCTCAGAATAAAAGAATCAGGATAACTGAAGCTACACATCCACCACTCCAGTGTGTATCAAAGAAAAGAATAGCTAAATGGCAATTGTTAAAGTTCAAATAAAATTGTATTTAATTTGCATGCTAGACATTCAATTAAAACAAGCGATGGCTCAGTCTTCATTGTAACTGGTCCCTATTTTTCTCTGATGCTTAGGTTTTCCAACTTTGCATCTAGTCACATATGGAAAATATTAAATGGGTGTCAGGGGATCCAAATCTTTATCCTCTTTGAATGTAACTAAATCAATTAACCATAATAAATTTCAATTTCTTTTTAAGAGGACTTCAAATATTAAAGTATCCAATTCCATTGGATGACAAATTAAAATGAAAAAGTAGCTCCCTGAGTATTATAATATTGAATTTAAAGTATATCATTAATAAGATGTTAGAAAATTAACAACTTTGACTCTTTCAAATTCTCTTCATATATTTTATTTATAACCCATAAAATTATTTTATATTTCCAATTGTATTAGATGTTATTCTTAGATAAATATACATTTATCATATACTTAGCACTGAAGCATAACTGAAATCATACTAGCTTGTGGATAAAGTCATGAATTTCTATATTTTGCCAATATGGTTGAGTTGGTATTCTTCATATTTCTGAATAATATTGGTATCCATGCCTTTGCCCAGTGGCTCTCAACCTTCCTGATGCTGCGGCCCCTTAATGCAGTTCCTCACCTTGGGGTGACCCCGAACTATAAAACTGTTTTCATTGCTACTTCATAACTATAATTTGCTACTATTATTTATCATAAAGTTAATATCTGTGTTTTCTAATGGTCTTAGGCATTCCCCATAAAAGAGTTGTTCAACCCCAGCCCAATGGGTTTCCCAACTCATAGGCCGAGAACTACTACCTTTGACAAATACTTAAGCACATTCACACTATATGTTTAAGAGAATCATCCTCTAAACAGAAGCTAGTTGAAAGTTATAGTACAGTACTGAATTATAAATATTAAGACCATTTTAAGGAAATTGGCTTTTAAAAAGGAGCTCATTGAAAGATATGTTACAAGACTGAGTTATATATATATTAATAAGCTTTAAAGGAAAGGACTTATGCTTAAGCTGTGAGATACTTGTGCATGTCTAACATATCAGCACTGATAGGTTTCAGTCAATGAACCTCAATGTAGACTGATTATTTTAAGGTAGACTTGCTTGCCCTTTTGATATGATGAGACTTCTCCACATACCTAAAGGTGTCTTGTGCTGGGTAGCAAGCTTCAACATGATTTTAAAAACTGATAAGACAATACCTTCTAATTAAGATGATTTCTAATCTTTTCACTTACACACACAGAACACAATAGAGGAAGGCAGGTAATTTATTTATTTTTTGTAATAAGCATTTGTTACATTTTTCACATGAATGAGAATGATTAAATTTCAGGTAAGACAATGTTCAGAGACATGCCATTCTGAAGCAATTTCACATTGTAGCCCATTCTGGGAATCCCTGCAGAGAATTCAGAAGTCATTTACCAAGAAGCCATGTTATGTTTCAGAGTTTGCAACTGGGTCAATTACACACAATCTGAGCAGCTTTGCACTGAGCTCAGCAACAGGAAGGAACCATTTGTTGATTCTGGTGAAAGAGTATAAGCAAACTCTAATTTCCATACAATAAACGTCTTTGAAAAGGAATAAATGTGACCACCATCTAACACTCCCTCACTCCTCAGAACTACCTAGCATCCAGGTACGTCAGCTTTAGAAAACTGAAAGGACCAAGAATGTAATTCTATATTATTCCAGCACAGACTATTCAGGGCTTCTGGTACAGTCACACTGACACTATGGTAGTTATTCTCCCTGCTCAGCACCCGGGGGGGGGGGAAGTAAGCAGAGGAAAGTGAAACAAAGACTGAATTCATATTCCTCTGTGACCACATTTAACAAGCCTTGAAATTGCTAGAAAATGAAATCCCATTGAAAAGGGAAGAATGCATTTACATTACCCAATCATCAAGTTCAAACCACTTAGCCTGGCAATGCAAACTGATGGCACATGCTCACGTATAATCAAATGGGAAACAGTAATGGGACATCTCAATGGAGTACCAAGCAGGGAAAAGTTCTCAGCCCAAGGGATCTGTCAAGAACAATTTCTTTGCATGCATTGGCCTCATGCTGAGTTTTGTCAAAGGGCTATTTCATCAATGGAGAGCCCATGATGCTTACAGGCAACAACAGATCTTTATTCCCAGCAAATTTCTTCTCTGGGGGAAAAGATTCAAGTTTCTCATAGTGGAAGTAGTCATGTTTTTGTGTTTGCAGAAAAATTAAGAAAGGGGAGAAATGAGATATTTTTCTTATATGAGGACAAAGAGAAAATGATGATTTAGAGGTGGAGCAGATTTCTTTTTCCTCTCCACTCCCTCTTCCAAGGATCATTCGGAATAGCTTTTAAAATATAATCATTAGATGTAAATTAGATGACAGAGGTGTCATCTGCATTGTTACCAATTACTAATTAAAAGGGGGTCAGTGGCAATACATCTAGGAAGAAAGTATGCTGGGGCACCAAAAGGGACTCACGTTAGAGGGGTACCCAGTCACTGCAGAATGGAGAAGTGTGGGACTGAGGCAGCAGGAGGGACTGCTGGCAGATGGTGAGAGAGAAGGTTCATTCAGAAGATCCAGGCTGTAACAGCAGCAGGGGTGGGGTGTGGGCAGGTGTGAAGGATACAGATACAAGAGAAGTGGACAAGAACACATGTTTCTCTCAAATTGATACCCCAAAGAGCAGGAAATAATACAGACTGCAGGCACTGCTAGTCCAATCAATTACTGTGACTTGATGTCCCTTAAAGTTTTAGATTGCCCTAAATTGTTATGAGAAAAACCGTCACCAGCAACAGCACAAACACGCATTGCACATTTTCAATTCTGCAGGTGCTATTTAGAGAAACCCATCATCCATCAGTAATCGTGTGTGTGTGTGTGTGTGTGTGTGTGTGTGTGTGTACAAATGACAAATGAGTAGTAATTTTTAGGTACAGCTCCATTTTCTGTCAGCAAATTTAAAGTGATTCACTTTATGTTTGATTAAGAGTAAATAAAACTATTGACAGGTGAGAGTAGAGATAATTACTCTGTAAAATAAACTTATAATTCATTATAAAGTCACATATCATAGAAATAGTGACAACAAATGTTAACAAGTAACTTTTATATTCCATGCATTGATTGAAATATCTGGTTTATTTTGCTCATTTCAGTTTGAAAGAGAAAGATCTTTAAGACTAATCTCAATTTAGTGATAAAAATCAGTCTCAAACCTTTGTAATAATTAGTTTCAGTTGAAGCACAGAGAGAAAGAACAAAATATATTTATTGATTTAAATATGTTTCTTTCAAGCTATATAGCTACAACTCTGTGGTTTAAAATTCAAAAAGTACAAGAACTTTGTGATGATAATCTCAAAATAAATGATTTTTTTACCATTCTGAAAGAGGAAACTAGTTTCTAAGTCATCAGTCTTACTCTTTCCAAAATATTCAGAAAGAGCTGCAAAACAATTTCTCTACCTGGTACATATTAAAATGAAGAGCTCTTGAGACTCCTGTTTCCTGGAAGTAGCAAGTAGAATCCTGTGTGCAAGCCTAATTCACCTTTAACTTCTGTACTTACATCACAAAAGATAAAGTAAAATAAAAATTAAGAAAAACAGTAGTGAGATTTGAAAGTAAAAGTCACCAGAATCATCTCTGGGCGTCTTACCTTTGGAAGCAGAAACATCATTTCAGTTGATTTTAACAAAAATGATGGATTGAATCCATCAATGCAGATTAAATAGAGAAAATAGATGGAACAAGCTTTGACATCATTTTCTACTCAGTTCTTCACTAACATGCCTCTAATGAAATGAAAATTAACTATCACCATGGACTTTTTTTTTGACTTGATAGAATAAAGGTTCAAATAAGAAACATGTAAGTCACTAATTTGACCTTAAGAAAGCTACTTACCCTCTCTGCTTCCACAGCATTGAACAAATTTTCGATTTAATGGGATAGGGTGTGTCTTGCCTGGCTGTAGGACACCATAGTGACATACACAAAGCATTTAACTGAGATCTGAAACAAAACAGAACCATGCAACTGCTGCCGTGTCTATTCTCATCTTCACTGTGAATATGGATTTGTTTCCTTGCCATGAAACTATCAATGGGTTCCAAAATATCCATGTCCATGATTCAGCCATTCTACATCCACAAATGCTTAAGTTCTTAATATATTACCTATGGTGTGGACTTTAAGAAAAATTTTAGTTAGAAAAAGAGGAAAAGAGAATGTGGTGGTTATGGGTCTGTTCTAATTATAGCATCAGAAATTTATGTCTATCATTGCATAGCTGTATCGTTCTTTTCCATGGTGAGTGACTTGGAGATTATTTTGAAGGGCAAAAGGGGGTGAAAATACTTGACATATTCTTCCTTTTCACCCTCTAGAGTCTCTAGATCACTTTGCCTGACAGTGTTGTATAAGCATCCCTCTTAGAAGCAATTATTTGAAAACTGCATTCAAAGTTAAGTCTATGACTGGACTCAACTAAGCTTTTAGCTGCCACTATTCCTTCTGGGGTTACTGCTGATTTCATAAACCCATCATTCACTGCTTGCTGCCCTAAGCTCCTGATGCTTCGTATGAATGGATATTTATTTGCTCTAATTCATTAAAACACAAAAGAGAAAATATGTTTTCATGAATCTCTGTTGGGTTTCAAGGCTATGCTGGTTTTGTTGGGAAGGGGTATACAAATATGTTTACAGTACATTCAGGTGAGAGTTAAACTATGGCCTAACAATTCAACCTTAATCTTTTAAAATTGTTTTTACATGTGTCTGAATGGAAAGGAGGTACATGACAGAAACTGTCACAATTTTTCTATAATAAAATGCAAGGTGAGTTTGGAATTAACTGTTACATACTTGACAAAGTACAAAGTTCACAATCTGGCTAAATATAAATCAAAATCACATTCATTCATTAATGCAAATGTGGAAGAAATACAAATCAAAATCATATTCATTCATTCATTAATACAATGATGGAAGTTTATCTCTTATCAATGTTTTGATTTCCTTACATAATAAAAGGCAAAATATCATTCATTCATGATTGATGAGCATCGAGTAGGAAAGCTGGAAGATTCTAGAGAGATAGCTGTCTGAACCTTAAAGCTTCATGTCTCTACCTTCCTATTTCATGTTCTCTTCCTCAAGATAGTAAAGTGGATTCACAGTCCCTGGTGAGTATCAAGAAACCATGTGCCTGGAGCTATCATTAGACCTTGGTACTCTGACAGATAACTGCTTTTTACAGGCTTTGACTTATTTGGGAAGATCATACTTAGTATTGTCTGAAAATAGAAGAGATATATAGTCGGGGCTACATCCCTATACTAAACCTATACAGAGTTACATTGCATCCATGAAGACATATAGGCAGACAAGAAACTTTTCCATATTACCTCCTCAGACTGCACGTTCTCCTCAGGCAGAAAAGAATAAAAGAATACTGAGATTATCCCATTCTCTGGTTTGCCAGCTCTTATGGGATCCTAAAAATTTGGCACAATGCCTGCAAACAGACAAGGGAACTCAGTAACATGGAGATGAAAATGAAGGGTTTTGTTTTTAAATAGTTCATTAAGAAAAGTCTGGCAATATCATAAAGTCATTAAGAACACGGGGACTATGTAAAGACATTCTGTAGATTTTTTTTTTCCCAAACTAGACATTTTTAAAGCACAAGAGAAATGGGTTAAAACTTTTATGGATTTTCAAAGTTCTGTGGACAGGAATATCTCAGGATATGAGAAAGAATAAATAAGAATAAAAAAGACTGTAAGATAAAAGTTGATTCTAAAGGAAAATACAGGAGGCTTGATATGCAAATAATGAGAATTTCAGATGAAGGAAAATGAGCAGATGGAAGAGAGTGGATAATCAAGCCAACAATAGACAACGTTTTCTGAACTGAAGAAACACTTGAGTTGCAGATTGAAAAGGTTCCCTCTGTTCTAGGAAAGACTAATGGGGAAAAACACATCCTGGGAAATTATTCTGAATTTTGGAGATGAGGTGAATTATTTAAAGGAATCAGAGTAGCACTCAAAAATATCTGAAATGCGAGAGTATTAGTAATATTCACAGGCCATTGAGAGACAACTGTGATTAAAAACTTACACCCAAAGCTAAGGATATAGCCCGGTGAGTAGAGAGCATGCTAGCATGCATAAACTCCTAGGACAACATAAAACCAGCTTTGTGGTCTATGACTGCAATTCCAGAATTAGAAAGGCAAAGTAGAGAAGGTCAGGGACATTCTCACGTGGATGAGTCCATCCTGAGCTACATCAAACCTTATTTCAATATATGTTATATATTAGCATATACATATTATATAAATATAAGCCACATCCAGGCCTTACTTATCACACAGGAAAATAAGAGGTAGACACCACACCTCTAGACGTACATCCATTTTCCTGTTGGACACTGTGGTGTTTACCAGATTAATGAAAATGCAGTTAGTCTAAATTAAAAAGTCCTCATAGTCTTTCAGTCTCAACACTTTTTTTTAATTCTTTTTCATTCAGAAGAATTTAAAGTACCTCCATCATTTTTAAATGTATGACAATCTTTAATTTTATTTCTTTCCATTTATTGAAAATAGAATTTTTTCTCCTAATTATAACTCCTCTCCTCTCCTCCCAGTTCCTCCTCCCCTCATCTCACCTCCAGGTGCAATCCCATCCTGTCTCTTATTAGAAACAACAAGAGACACCAAATAAACATGACAAAATAACATCTAAGAAGATGAAACAAAAGCTATCGTATCCAAGTTGATCACAGCAGTACAACTGGAAGAAAAGAGTCCTAAGAGCAAGCATAAGAGTCAGAGATCCATTCATTCTCACAGATAGCAGTTCTATAAAAATATTAAGCTAATAGCTATAATATATATATATTGCATATATATATATATACACACACAAAGGATCTGATGTAGAAGTCAACTTACATTGACTTCATGCTTCAATCAAAGTAAGTTCATATATGCCTTGTTTAGTTGATTCTGAAGACCTTGTTCAGGTGGTGTTGTCTACTCTAGGGAGGCTAACCTCTCTTCTGACACTCAAAACAATCTCTTAACTGAAGCCACTGTAAAATCAAAAGGAAGATTGCATACTTCCAACATGCCATTGCACAGAATATATATTATCATGTCAAAATGGAAGAATGAAGGTATATCTAAGAAATGCTGGCCAAAGCAAGACTAAAGCATTATATACTTTAGTTCTCTATCTAATGTCAAAGGAATTAGATGGCTGTATCCCTCAAGCTTTACTGCCTTTACTCTTGGTCTGGTTGCATTTGTTGTATGCAGCTCTCCTTGGCAGATATCCGTTGGCTCTGGCACCTCTATCTTTGGGGGCTGTCATGCAACCCAGGCTTTATTTTCACAGGTTCAAACAATGGACTCTCATGGCCTCTTGCCTTTTCAGGGCCTTCATGCAGGTACTGCCCTTGCTGTACATTGCCTGTCCTCAGTGGCTCTTCTTGAGCATGAATCAAGATTCCAAAACCCCTGTACCCATATGTCCTTCATGAGATTAAAAGCTAGAACGACATGTAAAAAAATGTCAAGCCCATCTGCCCACATGGGATGAACTTTGACCCCCTTGAATCACATTTGCAGAGTCTTTTCTTCGTTGTGTTTTTCTATGAATGGAAAATTACATAGGCTTTTTTTCTTGCACAACTTATTGTCTCAGTGCAGTTCGGGGATACCTTGTTTCAACCAATCTCAGAACATGGATACAGCACTCTTTTTCCCTTCAAACTATACATTTTTGTTTCTTTTTGCCTCACTTGCCCTTTCTCATCAAAGACATGCATAGAGTCATTACTAATAATTGTGTGACGAGATCAGTATTAGGCATTCCTGAAATATTCTCCACCAAAAAATTATTCCATTATGCTTAAAGATAAAAATAAATAATAAAGAACCTTCATGTAGAAGCTAGGAAGAAAATAAGGGTATTAAGGAATGTGTACCCATTAAAATGTTGCCTTCCTTTATAAACAAAGAAACAGTATACCAGCTCTTCTTCAAAAGTAATAATAATTAAATATGAACTTGAAAACTGTTGTTGTCAATAAAAAGTTATAAGCTAACAAAGTAAGAAGAGATTATAAAAACTATAATCAACAGCATATGAAGTAAAACTTTAAAACAACTAAAATCTGAGCACTTGGGATGCACACAAATACACAGTACACAAACTGCTGACACAACAATTTTATTTTCAATGTCCCCTCAGCAAAATATCACAGGAGTGGTGTGAAGAAAAATAAACTGCTTTTTAGCCCTCTATTTGTTACGCATTTCAGACATGAAGAAAAACATGAAAACTTGAATACTCTGTTAAGTTTACACTAAAATTTATGTTTTAATTATATTGCTTGTTGTAAGTTCATTTTATTTTTATGGTTAAATATTTAATTAGCATACAAAATAATAGCTTTCCATATGAGATTTTCATGCCTATTTACATCATTATCTCTTCTTAATAATTCTTTTATTCCTCCCCTGTCCTTTCGGCTTAAATTCTGCACCTTTAAATAAATTTTAGAAATATTTTTCTAAAAGTATAAAAAGTCAATTATTACTTTTTAAAATTTACAATAACTTGTCATTTCACGTGATATCAAAATTACATTAAAAGTAGCCAGCAAGGAACATGACTACTTCTCCAACTGCAGGAATTATAAGAAGTTATAGGAAGAGGTCTCCAGTTCTGCCCAGCTTTTGAAAACTTCATCATTCACAAAGTAGTCCTGTATTATCAGCAATTTGGCAGAAGGACAACATTGCAAGGGAAGTGAGCATTCTAGAGTGGCATCTGAAGCCATGTCAGAACTGAGCATTCTAGAGTGGCATCTGAAGCCCTGTCGGGAGTGAGCATTCTAGAGTGGCATCTGAAGCCCTGTCGGGAGTGAGCATTCTAGAGTGGCATCTGAAGCCCTGTCGGGAGTGAGCATTCTAGAGTGGCATCTGAAGCCCTGTTGGGAGTGAGTGTTCTAGAGTGGCATCTGAAGTCCTGTCGGAAGTGAGTGTTCTAGAGTGGCATCTGAAGCCAGGTGGGAAGTGAGTGTTCTAGAGTGGCATCTGAAGTCCTGTCGGAAGTGAGTGTTCTAGAGTGGCATCTGAAGTCCTGTCGGAAGTGAGTGTTCTAGAGTGGCATCTGAAGCGAGGTGGGAAGTGAGTGTTCTAGAGTGACATCTGAAGCCGTGTCATCTTCATTGGCAACAACGCTGAAGCATACACTTCATTCTATCAGACTTCTAAGAACTGCAATACTTTTGGAGTATTTAATAGGAATTTTTGCTGCTTTGGGGGTTAGCTCTGCATATGATCACCCTGTTTTGCTGGGTGCTGATTTCATTGCTACTACTTTTTGATTTGAGAGTTTGTTCATTCCATTTCAATTTCATAGAATCTAAAAAAAAATTCTTCTCTCTCTCTCTCTCTCTCTCTCTCTCTCTCTCTCTCTCTCTCTCTCTCTCTCTCCATCCTATATTTACTTTTGGGCTCTTCAACTTGACTTTATCTAGAAGTCTAGAAGGCCCCTGAAACTACAAAGGTAAGCTGCAACTTCTTGAAGAAGTGATTTCTAAATGTGCATTGACATAAGTACATGAAACATTAACAAGCCATCAAAATAGATAAAAAGCTTTATACTTAATAATAAAGCTATTGTATGTACAGTGCTTTTAAATTAATTGCAATCACTAAAAGGATGAATTCTCATGGGTCATCATGCCCAAACTAAAACAGAAAATGTAGGATAGGACAAATAATAAATGACTACAGTCCAAAACATATATTTGTTTTTTTCTTGATAATTAACATTGTCTACAGATTGGCAGAAAAGTGGATGGCCATGGAATATTCTCAAAAAAGACACAAGACAGAGCAATCTAGTTCAGCAATTAGGTAAGCTGTTCTCAACTTATAAGTAAGCAAATATCCACAATTGAATTCTTCACCTATAAAGAAAAGCAAGTTTATTTTGTCTGGAAAAAAAAAGATTCAATGGAAGATTGTTGCGTTAGTTAGTCAGTCTGGCAGAGACAAACATTGTATGTTTGTTCTCATTGTTGGTTCCTATGTTGTATATAAACAAATAAAAGACAAATGAGACATGACAGCAAAAGTGAAGGTCTCTGGGGGAAGGACCAGGACCCATAGAAAAGCGATAAAAATGGGGCTAAAGGGAAATATGCCTGATATAGATTTTTCTGAAGGTTTAAAATTATTTTTTAAAGAAGGAAAACTTCTGGTGTTTGGGGAAAGACATTTTCCAAATTTTGAACATCTGGAGTGTTCAGCATGAACATACACATATGAGGCTATCCATCACTTGACAAATTTAAACAATTTATAAATAGTGAATTGACATTAGTCAAAATATTCTTATTAACACATTTGGGGCTGTAGAGTTAACATACACAGACACCATACCAGCTGTTCAAAATGTCATCCATCTTCTCCTCAAATAGAGTTGATAGTGACTAAGGACACTGCCTGCCCACTAGGAATGCAAAGCTGTCACTAAATCTCAGGGACCCATCTTTGCAAACTTTACAACATAATACTACAGGGATGAAAGGAAGGTCCTTCTCATTCTGTTTTTGATGAAGTTTAGTCTCAGTCATGTCCCTAACAGAGGGTTAGGCCCATCTGTGGTTTGCATCATGACACTGTGCAGATGTGAAGACATTGACTTCTGGACATTGAAAGTCTTATTTAAAGTCTTTATAGAAAAAAATTGAAAAATCAACAGATCCATCCTAATAAAGTATATTTAATAATTTAAAAATATTTGTTTCTATTTTTAAGTGTGTGTGTGTATGTAAGTGTGTGTGTGTGTGTGCACACGCACATGATTTGTACATGCATGCATGATTTGTGAATGGAGATCATAGGAAAGCTTACAGGTGTCAGTTCTCTCCTTATACCAAAGGATGCTAAAGATAAAATTCAAATTATCTCGTTAGAAGCAAATCCTTTACCTAATAAAGTCTCTTAATGGCTCCTCAAATCTATTTTTATTTTCACAAGCTAATACAAACACAATTGTTTTATAAAAGTTTAGTTTCAAACACTACAGTTCAAGACCAATTTTTAAATAAAAATGTTTAAATAATAAAATTGCATTTAAATATCATCACAATGAAGCTTTAATCTGAAGTACAGTAACTCCTGAAACCGATGAAATAATATGTATAATATTCCACAAAATAAAAACAGAAAGGGCTTTTCACTTTGGATTCAGAGACTCAAATCAACTTCAAGCAGGTACATTTTACCAACTACATAAAACAAGAGTGTTCAAGATAAGTTAGTCCTAGACAGTTGTCTGGGATTTCCTTCTTTTATGCCTTATAGCCAAGCTGTCAATAATGGAGTGAGGTTTTACAAATACACCTTTTTGCCTGCCTTTCTTTCTTCCTCCCTTCCTTCTTTTTCCCATTCCGCTCTCCATCTCTCCCTTTATTCCTTTTTTTTTTCTTTCACAAAGATTATCTATGTAGCTCAGGCAGAGAACCAAGACCCATTCAGCAGCCTTCCAAGTGTTATCTGATTCACACACATGATCTTTTTTTAGGAAGTAGGTGCCTATTCAATATTTTAGGTCATGGAATTGACTCTGCAAGATTCTCACCATATAATAGCATATGAGCAAGAGGATAGGGCTTTTGAGGAAAATTCTCACAATAATGGCTGGCTGGAGCTGGGGGAGCTCACTGAATTAAGAACAGTCACTGGGGATCCTTCAAGAAAAGTAACCAGGCCCTCCAAGGATAGGCAACTGTCCACTGACATGGGCAGCATGTGGAGCCTGGAGGGGAGGGATCAGATTGTGTCTTTATGAGTAGACTGGCACCTTGGAACCCAGTCCTTCTAGAGGAATGCCTAACCCAGTCATGACATTAGGATGAGAAAATTGGACTTGCCTGGAGTGGATCCACCCTGGGACTTCTTGCCTTTTGAGGGGAGGAGTTGGGGGATGGGAAGGAGGGAGGCTGAAGACTGGCCAGGAGGGACTGAGATGGGGGAGGGAGGGAGAACAAGGGGATATATGGGGGGAGGACTTTATTTTATAAATAAAACAAAAAAAGAGTAAACAGCAAAATCAAAATTCATAACACTCTG
Source organism: Sigmodon hispidus (assembly GCA_004025045.1). Taxonomy (NCBI): domain Eukaryota; kingdom Metazoa; phylum Chordata; class Mammalia; order Rodentia; family Cricetidae; genus Sigmodon; species Sigmodon hispidus. The sequence continues at coordinate 8,517 of PVIH01003046.1, read as the reverse complement.
AATTTCATATATTTCCTCTTATATATTATTTTTTCTGTGTCTCTGTCTCTCTCCCCCTGCTGGCTCGCTTGTACTCTCTCACTCTCTCCCTCCCTTTCTCCCCCCCCCCCCCCCCCCCCCCGTCTCGCCTAGCACACA
>PVIH01003045.1:124729-171249 GCA_004025045.1 Sigmodon hispidus | reverse complement strand
TTTTTTTTTTTTTTTTTTTTTTTTTTTTTTTTTTTTTTAAAGATTTATTTATTTATTATGCATACAGTTTTACAGAAGAGGGCACCAGACCTCATCATAGATGGTTGTGAGCCACCATGTGGTTTTGCTGGGAATTGAACTCAGGACCTTTGGAAGAACAGTCAGTGCTCTTAACCTCTGAGCCATCTCTCCAGCCCCGACTCAGTCACTTTGGAGTCAGTATCAGCATGAGATTTTGCAGGAAATTATACATACTCAAGCATAGCAGGGACACTTAGACGCTCGAGGGAAGCACTGTAAGGCCTGGGACCTCCTGAGGTTTAGGGCTGGGGCAGAACCCCACTGCCCCTGATGAAGGGTATGCTGTTACAGTGCCAAGTGATATGCAGGGATACTAGTGTCGTGGCATACCCTTCTGTTAATGTGCCAGGGGTTTCCTGAGTTAAAAGTATAGTACAGACAATAGTTTTCCATTGCCATAAGAAGACCCAACACAGGCTACTTATGAAGGAGAAAGAGGGAAGGTTACCTAAATCTTCCAAGAGTTAGCTTCATTAGTTTGGACTTCTGACAAGGGCACCCCCCTCCCCCCCAATACATCCTTGCTTCTCTTTCGCTGTAGCAGGCACTGATTTGCCTTCCAGCTTGTGGTCATTTGGCTTTTCTGAGATGCCGTAGGTTTAGGGGAAGCTGCCAGAGGCTTGCATCCATACCTGGTGATTGCGCTCTGCCTCTATTTAATCATGAGACACTTTAACCTGCCCAGCCATCTTCTGCATGTGCTCAGTTACTCTCATAGTCTAGACTGATCCTAGTCCTTTTGTGGAGGGACCTCAGTGGATAGTTTTTGGAGGCATTTTCTCAGGGGTCCACTCAAATTTGCCAGCTGGTTCTGTAATTTACAATCACGAGGCTGGTATCCATGCTTCCCCCTTCTATAAAAATGACCCTCATTTGGAGACCGGAAGAGAGTGAGTGTGTGTGCACAGTTGTCTGACCTCCTTGGGGGAGGAGAGTCTCCATGTTATCGATACAAGACGTGAACACTTAATTAAGGCTTATATTAATAAGACTCTTAGATATGGTGAATACAACTAAGAGGGAAAGAACTTTGAAGAACTCACACAGGACTCCCATCTTATCTAGCCTCTTAAAGATGGTCAAGATGGATATTTCCATTTCTTCTTTTTTGTTCTTTTAAAATTAAAAATAGAAGTTTAATGTTTTGTAGAATTATTCAGCTCAGCTTACTCCCGATTTCAGTTCCCAAGGCAGGCCTGGCATTTGTTCTCCAGGATTTCTCCAGTTTAAAATGAGCCTTCCTTTCCTGCCACTCACGTAAACCATTGATTATCTGAAATCACCGAGGGTCCTTCATGTACTGGGTAATTGAAGCTACATCTATTTAAATACATAATAAAACCCCAAGCTCATCACATCTCTGCACACAGAGGGGCTCTTATGCAAATACTTTTTTTTTTTTTTCTTTTGCTGATTATCTGTTGGCAAGAACTTCTTTCCCCATCACTGAACTTCAGATAGTATTTATAGCATCCCCAGAAAACAGAGGAAGAATCACAAAATGCTTTCTCTACCTGTCCACTGCTGTTTGTGTGATGAAGGGGATGACTGATGAGGGTGGGCCGGGCCGTATGGGTGGATGTGGGTGGTCTCTCCTTCTTCTGCCTTTGTGGCCACTGGGCTCTGGCAATGATCACTTTCTTAGATTACGTCCCTGACTTCATTTGCTTACTGTAAGGAGGTGATACAAGGTTAATGGGTTGAGCAGCTTTTCCAAATGTCAGAATTTAGTCTGTGGAGAGGCCTTCCTGGACCCCACTGCATTACGTTACCAGTTTGCTGAGGTCATGTCAGAACTCTGGAGCTTGTGAACTGGTGAAATGTTTCGAGACTTTTCTCCACAGAAGCAGCTCTTGAGAGCAGTGAGCCCACAGGTTTCCGACCCTCATCAGCATAAGGCTCCCTCTTGTTGCTGCCAAAGGACCAACTTTGCTCCAAAGCTCATTTTCTGAATTGTTCTGCTCAGAAATGGATTTGGTTTAATGATAGAGAATGGCAGGGAGGGACCGCTGTTTTATTTAGACAGGACAGCAGGAGCAAAAATTCTCACTAATGGAAATGGCTTCAGCCACTGACAGGTTCTTAGAGCTAGGCAGCTGAGACATGCCTAGTGGTTAAAGGGGCTGACGGCTAAATTTTTCATAAACCTGTCATCACATGTTTCTCTGGCTCCAGAGGATTGACATTTTCCTCTTTCTTTGGTTGCAATTTATTTATTTATTTATTTTATGTATGTGCTGGTGTTTATGTGAGTGTTGACACTCAGGGACAACCTCCCACTCTTATTTATTTATTTATTTTTTCTGAGGCAAGGTCTTTCATGGGCCCAGAGCTCAGTGATTAGGATAGGCTAGACTGGCCATCAAGTCTTGAATTCTGTGTTTCTCTGGGATTACAAGCATGTACTTATACAATCAGTGTTTTAAATGGGTGCCAGGGTTCAAACTCATACTCTCGTGCTGTACAGAAGCACTTTACCAGCTGTGCCCAGCTTCCTTCTCATTTCTAAATTGTTCTTTTCTTTTTAGTTATCATATAATACACATACAATCACTCCATCTTAACGCGTGTGTGTGGGTGCCCAGTCTAATAGCATTGCACACATTTTCATTGCTACCCTGTGTTGCTTTTGTCTGCTTCCAGAACAATCTCTCCTCTCGTCACACTAGAATTCTGTACCTATCGTGTAACTCTGTATTGTTCCCAGCTCCACCTAAGCCCGTGGCATTCACCATATACTAGTCTTTAAAGAAGTTCCAAAACTGATAACCTTTAGTTTAGTGCCTTAGTTAGGGTTTCTATTGTTGTGAAGCAACATCATGACCATGTCAACTCTTATAAAGAAAACGTTTAGTTGGGGTGGCTTGCTTACAGTTTCACGAGTTCAGTCTATTATCACCATGACAGGGAGCATGGCAGTGTGCAGGCAGATTTGATACTGCAGGAGTAGCTCAGAGTCCTATATCTTGCTGGCAACAGGAAGTCAACTAAGACACTTAAGACACTTGGCAGTATTCTGAGCATAGGAACCCTCAAAGCCCACCTCCACAGTGACTCATTTCCTCCAACAAGGCCACACCTCCTAATAGTGCCACTCCCTATGAGAGTATGGGGGCTAATTATTTGAAACCAATTTCGTTTATTTGTTTGTTTATGTGCTGAGAATCAAATTCACAACCTTGGGAGTGCTGAGTAAACACCATTAAGCCAAAACTTGTTTCCTTCATTTCCACTTCTTAAAAGAGAGATGGACATAGCCTCTCTGATATCAGAAGGGACAGCTTTACCGTTGGCTCAGTTGGGCTGTGGTCCTCCTAAGAGCAGAAACCCAGGTCATTCTTCTCTCTTTATCTCCATTTCCAGGAGATCTGACATCTTTTTCTGGCCTCCTCCAGGAATGCACATATATTGTGCACAAACATACATGCAGGCAAAGCACATATATAAAATAAAAATAAATCTTTTAAAAATGCGTTAGTGTGTGCATTTATCCTGGTACATTAATTTTGCTGAGTATGTGAATATATTTAGCTAATTCTATACCATGAATTTATTTAGTGTGCCACAGGCATTCATATACCTCTCCTCAACCAGCTGCCCTTAACTGCTTTCTGAAGATTTATTTCCATTTTGAGCAGACAGAACAGTGCATAGGGCTTCAAGTTCCTCTAAACATTTGCCAACACTGGAGTTACTGGTTTTTTGTTTTGTTTTTGTTTTTTTTTTTTCAGAAAATAATCCTTGTTATTACTTTTCCATGTAGTTGGTTTTTTTTTTTTTTTTTTTTTTTTTTTTAAACAAAAGTAAATACATAACCAGGCTTGGTGGCTCACACTCAGGAGGCTGGGGATCAAAGATCATGGGTTTAGGCCTTGGCTGTTCAAACCGCTCTCTAAAACTCAGGTAAACAAGTAAAAATCAGAAAAAGTAACCCAGCCTATAAAACAGCTTCCCTGGAGAGGTCCAGGGGTTGGATACACACCGTCCTGGAAGCAGGCTTGGTGGTCTCATCATTTGTGTTTTTTTAAGGGAAAGGGTGAAACGAGGGCCTTGAAAGGGAATACTTGAAGAGTGGATATGCATGTTCCTATACACAGTCACACACACTCACACTCACATACACACTCACTCTCACACACACACACTCTCCTTTCTGATTTTACATCCTCTCAGTCAGTTTACCTGTGGATTTAATATCCTTACCCCTTCTCCTCCTGCGGTTCAGTCCACACAAATCAATCTCATTTGCTTGCCAGTCACTGCTCCTGTTCCATTACGAGCATGTCTAGATGATAGCAATCTTTATCCACTGACAATGTGCTTCTCTTTATAAATACAACACCTTTCAGGCCTTGTAGTTTGATACGCTAGCTTTCTTGCAAGACAACTTTTCATCATTGGATACCATTTCTTTGGATGAATACAAAACTCCCAGATTCAGAATGATTACTGATAGCTTCAATGGTCCTTAAACTAAAATTTCCATTCTTAGCCACCAAGAAATAATATGTTGGGATTGGGGGGGTGTCATGTTAAAAGATTTTTATGTGGGGTCCTGTTAAAATAATTTTGTTTCTAAGCCAGCCCACTAGTGTGATAAAAATAGAGATTAGTGCCTCAGAGGGAAGATGATGATGACAGCAGCCCCGTTAGTGCTACTAAGAAATATTTTTGGCCGTGCTATTGCCTTTGCCTATACTGAATTCTTTGGGCTTATGGAAGTACCTAGAAAAGTCTGGCATGTCCACATTTACAGATATTTCCTGCTTGATCTCCTAGTTAAAAAATTAGTATTTTTAGGGCTGGAGAGATGGCTCAAGGGTTAAGAACACTGACTGTTCTTCCGGAGGACCTGAGTTTGATTCCCAGCATCCACATGGCACCTAACAACTGTCTGTAATTCCAAGATCTGACACCCTGACACAGTTATACATGCAGGCAAAACACCAATTCACATAAAATAAAAATAAATATTTAAAAGAATAGTACTTTTATTAATTCCTTGGGAATTTGATATAACCTATTTTGATTATATTTTCTTCTGTTCCAGTTCCTCCCAGATTTTCCCCACCTCCCTCTCCACCCATCTCCCTCTCTCCCTTTCTCTCTCTGTACATCTGTCTGTCTGCTTTCCCTCCACTCTTTCTCTTCCTGTCTCTTTCAATATTTACTTATTTAATTGTTTTTTAAGACAGGGTTTTTCTGTACAACCCTGGCTGTCCTCTATAGCATTTGCTCTGTAGACTAAGCTGGCCTCAAACTCACAGAGACCTGCCTGTTTCGGCCTCCTGAGTGCTGGTAGTAAAGTTGTATGCCAGCACTGCTGGCTTCTCATCTTTTAACCCAGGTTGTGTGGAGCCTACCTGCCCTGGCGCATGGCTGATGAACCAGGGGTCACACCATTAATGCACACTGACTTCTCCTCCCCCAGCAGTGATCACATGACAATACCTCTTCAGCTAGCAGTGGCACATGGCCCACCTCCCTCCTTCATGTTGGGATTTGGTCTGGTTTGAGATTGTGCAGATCTTGTGAGTTTTTAACGATCTTGCATATACTAATTTTAAATGGGTTTTCACCCCCAAACTTTTGCCTTTCAGAGCATGTTTGTCTTACACCACTTCTGTGTGGAGGTCACCTATCCTTTTAAACATGTTGTTTGGTTGTTTGTGGCTGGCTCCTGGGTTGTTGCTGCACATGGATGTATTCCTAGAGTTCCCTAAGGCAGTATTGATCCTGGTTGCCTTGAAGTCTTCTCCAGTCCTAGGTCTGATAAACCTGCTTGAAATTGGGATAAGTTCTTTAGAAGTATAATTTATGCAAGAAAATTTCTTAGGTACTTTGGATAATATGCTGCTTCTTTGAGGGTACCACCTGAGGGATTGTGGAAGGCACTGGCCTTTTTGTGGATTTCTAGAAGGATTGAGTCAAAGTAGTGGTGTGGGTGTGGGTGTGTGTGCGTGTATGCATGTCCTGTCACCCTGCCTTAGGGACACTGCTTCCCTGAGCACACACTGTTAGTTTCTGTCATCTTCTAAGAAGTGGCTTTTTTCTCCCTGTACCCTCCTCATATAGACCACCAGCCAGACAGAGCTGGAAAACTGGATCACCGCCATCCACTCTGCCTGTGCAGCTGCTGTCGCAAGACACCATCACAAGGAAGACACGCTCCGCCTCCTCAAGTCAGAAATCAAGAAGCTGGAGCAGAAGATTGACATGGATGAGAAAATGAAGAAGATGGGTGAGATGCAGCTGTCCTCGGTCACCGACTCCAAGAAGAAGAAGACCATATTAGACCAGGTGACTGCTGCTTTGTGCTTGGAGCCGGCACATTGTTAGCTCTTTACTGCTTTTTGTTTTGGCTGTCTCAGCATCTTGAGACATCTTCCCTTACCCTGGCAGCAGCTTGTCACCCAGACTCTTAAACTCTATTGTGACTGTCAGTGTTCCTCATCCTTTGTTGAGAGTTGATTGTTCTGAGCTAAAGGGAACAATATGACATTGAATGGGAGGCAGAAATCAGGGTGAGGAGCCTTCCAGCTCCACCCAATCCTTGTGATTCTAGGGGAGTCTATGTGTTTGAAAATCTATGATTTTCTTCCCTAACTTATTAGGAGTTAAGCTCTGAGGAGAATTCATTCCTGATTCCTCAATAAACTTAGACTTCTAAATTTTAAAAAGTAGTGGGTATTTCTTCAAAGTTCATAGAGTTATTCCCCACTACCCATTGTGAATTGGTTTCAGGGCTCCTGCAGAAAGGATCTCCACACTTTACTACTTCCAGCCCGTTTCTTTTCACATACCCAGATCTGGGTATGACCCCAGCCCTTGACATAAAATGGCATAGTATGTGTCCATAACCTACATACTTCCTCTCATGTATTTTAATTCATTCCTAGATCATTTATGATAACAAATAGATATCAATTGTACATAAATAATTGTGCCAAAGTGTTTATGAAATAATGACAAGAATAAAATTTTACATGATTTCTATGTCTGCAGGGTACACAGGGCCCCTATGCTCTGCTCTTTATATTATTTGTCACTGTAGTTCTTAAATTCAGATAAATTCACATAGCCAAAACCCATGTAAAGGGAACTACAGTTTAGCAGCAGTTTAGCAATGTTAAGTGACCACTTTCCTCATCTACTAAAAGGAAAAGGAACCCCTGTCCCTGGATTGTGTCTTGAAGGGTTTGCCCCTTTGGGATGCTCCACAGGAATGTGATTGCTGCCTGTGTGACCCTTGTTATTTTCCTTCTTCACTTCACATAGCTTTTTGGAGTTTGATTTGCATCTGTGCATGCACATCAGTACTTTGACCTCTTTGGGGCCCTTCCTTACTCCATTGCACACATATAGCACTGCTTATCCGTTTCTTTTTTGATGGCCTTTTGAGTCATTTCTAGCTCCTTGGCTGCTTTGAACAGCACCATCATGGACACATGTCTTCACACTGATTTTAATACGATTTTAAAAAGGAGGTGTTACCAATGATCCCTCTTTCAGCTTTCAATGTCTTTTTTAAAAGATTTAATTTTATGTGGATAGGTGTTGCCTGATATATGTCTATGCATCATGTGCATTCATGGTGCTCACAGAAGTCAGAAGAGGGCTTCAGAACAACTAGAAATGAAGTTATAGACAATCATGTGGATGCTGGGACCAGAACCCAGGTCCTCTATGAGAGGAGCAAATGCTCTTAATTGCTGGGCCATGTCTCTAGTCCCGTGAGCTTTCACTTTGGTTCAGTGCATTATTCTTGAATGTACTCTCTCTCCTGTGATCTTATTCAGATGTCACATCAGTAACCAGGAGCTATTTTGCCACTTTGAGTGACAAGGAGACGTGTGGACACTAGCTTTGGGTGGAGCCCTGTATCTCAGCACCTGGATCTCCACAATTGACACTTTACTACTTCCAGCCCGTTTCTTTTCACAGCCCCAGCTTTACCAAAGCTTTTGCTTTATTTATTTGCTTTTGACCTGTACTTGGCCTTATTTTTTTTAATAAAAGACCTCTCAGTTGACATGAGGGTTCCTTAGAACTGGAGAACCCCACATTTTTATTCTTTCTATCTTAGGTTTGTGGTCAGAATTGACGTACCAAACATGCTTCCCCGCCCCACAAAAATTCCTGTGAAATCTATACTAGGAGATCACCAATAACTAACAATGTACTCTATGTTTATGATGCTGAGTTTATGGTTACAGATCTTTGCAAAGAAGTAAACATACCTCCTATGATACCTAGAGGTCCTGTTGTTTATCCTCAAGAATCATGATTAGTACCTTAGCAATAAACCGATCTGCAAGATTCTTGCAGAAAAGGGTGGCTAACATTACTTTCCACCTTTTCTGACCATTCTCTCCCTGGTTTTTTTTCACTACTGTAGATCTTTGTTTGGGAACAAAATCTCGAACAGTTCCAGATGGACCTGTTTCGTTTCCGCTGTTATTTAGCCAGCCTCCAGGGTGGGGAGCTGCCAAACCCCAAAAGGCTACTTGCTTTTGCAAGCCGGCCGACCAAAGTGGCAATGGGTCGCCTTGGGATCTTTTCAGTATCGTCTTTTCATGCCCTGGTGAGTACAAGCAAATGAATTTTGGAAAAATATTCATCTTGGTGCTTAATCCTGAACAGGACTTGATAGGAATCTTCCAACTGTTTCCTTAATATGCTGCCCTATACAGATTTTCAAACTGTCTTCACTTTGCAGTTCATGCAAAATTTCATTTGAACTTATGTGGAAATATAATTAAACCTCTCTTGATAAAGTTAAAACTGTGATGCAAGGAAACTGCAGAAGCCACCGTCTGCCCAGCCCCCTTCTACCACTCCAGTCTACCCCCATCGCCGTGGTGTTGGGAATGGAATCCAGGACCTCACAGGTGCTACATAACATTCTACCATTTGCTACATATCAGCTGCATAAAGATGTTATCTGGAGATGTGTCCACAGCAGTGTTTGTAGACAGATGTTATTTTTAGGCAGTTTTGGCATTTGAAACCATAAAGTTAATAACCTTATGTAAATGATAAATGGAGGGTTTTCCTTCATGCATATAGATCTATTCTGTGTGTCGTGCATAGATGTATTCTCCCCCTGACTCCACACACCATACACAGATCTTTATAGATTGGAGGTCTCGCTTTATCATAATTTAGTGACTGTAAATATATGATATGTAGAAGAAGGCCAAGATCAGTGACATGTAGCTGGACATGTGTCCTATGAAGGGAGTTTTTGCCTGACAGAGTAGCAAAGTGTGTGATTATGTTACATGTTTACAATCTGTAATTCTGAGTACTTGCTAAATTATGAACAGCTCTTTGTACTTTGGGCCTATTTATGCTGATGGGGGCAGTATGCAAGTCACATGATTTAGCCCATCCAGGTCCACATCCTCAGAACTATACCACTTTCGAAACATATTCGATGTGGAATTAGATGTTAAGTATTAGCATCCTGAGCTGCCTTGGGAAGTTTTAGCTGAGCGTTGGCTGTGCCCTGCACTGAATTCTGAGTTATAATTCAGTCTGTGGTGTTTGTGTGCTTTGTAAATAGATTAGCATCATCATTCAGATAATTAGGGGGAGATTTGCATTTTGAAAGAGGTCTTACTCCAATTTCTAGAGTTTGTTAAAACTGTCTTGTTCTGCTAATTACAGTTCTGCTCCTGGACTGCTTGCCTCTCTATGTGGCTGTTACATTTTTGTTTTTCCTTGTAAGTAATAGCTGGGCAAGTGAGACAAACTAAGTTGTGAATCCAGTTTTTCGTTTATGTCATGATCTAGGTCTGTTACTTTGAGACTTGAGCACTAGTTTTTAAGTTAGCCAAGTCTTTTTTTCCATGTGTGTGGGGGAAATGAGATAAGAGATTTCACTGTCAGAAGGTCCTAATCAAGACTGTTTGTTTGTTTCTGTTAATAGGCAAACCCTGTCAATCTCTAGTATCCACATCTTTCCCTCTTTGCTGTTACATAATAGGACACAAAGAAATCCAGTTTACCTTCTACCTCAAACTTGTATGCTTTGATTATTTCCTTATAAGCCATTGAAGCCTATGTCCCCAAAACAGCCTGGGGAAGGCTATTGCACTGCTTGTATGGAATTGATCTGTGGGGCCTCTAATTCCACTCTCTTGATGTCTGTGAGGTATACTCTCTTTTCATTTGGCAGCAGGTGAGATAAATCTGCCTTGTTGAAGAGGAGGTTCAGTTGGTAATTCTTAGGGATTTTTGCTCTGTTATTTGGAAGAAGTCCATAAGTCTGCCTCTCTATTCCTTTGTTTGGTTTCTTGCTAACTGCTTCATCAATACAAACTTTAGTGTCCATACATTCTTCCCAACCTGTGCAGGAGTGCTTTCATTTTAAACAGAACAAGTTAGGATATTCTATTGGGTATCTTGTTCTATTTTCTGCATCAGCTCCTACAGAACATCCCAAGCAGAATTTTAATCTGATTTACTGGATACCCAGCGCCTGCTTCCCCCGCCCCTCATCTCTCCTTGTCATTTGACCCTAAGGGTCCCCTCTTCTCAATGGGAGTTGAAGCATTCTTCAATTCCTCCTTTGTCTAGGATAACTCCCCCCTCCTTTTAAAGGGGGATGGATGGAAGGAGAAGGTGCAAGGGTACCAGGGCCAGGGGAGGGCTTTGAGCCACAATGGGAGTCCCATTTACTAGAAGATCCCAGTCATGCTGAGTGATTTGCCTTCATTAACTGAAGGGTCCCTGTTGTACTCTTTGAAGAAAGGTTATCATTGTTCTTGTTTGCACAGATGAGCTGACTGATAAAGCAGTCAGGTGCCCACCACAGAGGAGCCATTGTGTGGGTCGATCATTGAAAAAACCATGAGCTCTTGTCCGGCAGGTCTTCTGCCAGCCTGCTTTCTATACCCCTGTGGTCATTATTGTCTGGAGTGGGGGTGGGGGTCCCCTTATGGCCCACAAGGCCTGAACACTGGTGAATAACTGCTGAAGTCTTTGAAGCAGCTTAAGTCAGGCTCTGGGAGTGTTTGTATACTTCCCAGTGCTTTTCTCCTGCCCCAGATGATAAACTGGAGTTACTTCTCTAAGTTATTGCTGCTATACCATTTAATTTTAGATGTTTTATTTATTTGATTGACAAATGCATGCACACCCTTGGCATGTGAGTTGTTATCCTTGTGATGAGGATTTTAACACAAAGTACACAGAGAGGCTGTCTTACTGGAGTTTATGTTCATGTGGGGGAGACGGGAAGAAGGACACATGGTTAATGGAACATGGTAAGTGCAGGCAGTGAGGCATGCTAGGAAGGAAATGAGCAAGCTAACACAAGCCTGCTGGGATAGCCATTCCTCTGCATCCTCTGAAAAGAAATCTCAGGACCCTCTTAGATACCAATGGGGGTGGTCAAGTGTCTTACATAATGTAGTGTCCTCCCATACACTTCAACCATATCCAGATTGTTTACAGTGCTTGATGCAATGCTAATGGTATGCAGATTCTTATACTATATTGTTTATTGAATCATGATGAGGGAAATGTGCATGCTCAATACATATGGGATTCTTTTTCTGCATAATTTTGATTTAACATTGCTTGAATTCATGGCTATGGGGTGCTGACTCCTCTTGGCTACCTGTGTGTGGCATGGGGGAGGACACACAGACATTGTACTTACAAGAAGACCTTGCCGCTTGTAAACAGGCTGAGACCAGACAGCTGATCTGGTTTGGGTTTTAAAGTTTAACACCATTTCTTCTCTGTGTGCACAGCCATGGGAGCATACGTGTGTCAGCATGTTCTGATTTAATCACGTTACACGCTTTGTTCATCCTCGACTTACAAAGTAGAGACTGGAACATTTGACATGTGTGGTATGATCCCTTCTATTTGTGGGATTTTCCCTAAATACCACAGGAATGAGTGTAGGTTAAAATCTTTCTCATAAAATTTCCCACGGGAGATTTGGCTCCCACTCTCTAATGCCCTGATCTTTGTTTCTTAAGTTCTTAGCCGAGACAAGACAAGACCTCTCCACTCCTGTGTCCTGTTTTCATCTGAGTCCAAAACCCTTCTTCCTAATGTCCTGGCAGAGAAGCCGGGGTGCATTCTGAGGGCATGTGGGGGTCTTTGTCCCGTCTACTCACTGCACTGCTTCTGTGTTGATACTGTCAATATTGAAGACTCTGGGAAATGCCTTGTGGCCCACATGCTGAGGACTGGGAGGCCCCCTGTGTTACTCAACACCATTTCATCCCTGAGTCTGCTGCCAGTTGGCATCTGCCACATTGGGAGTTGCCCCATGGGCATCTATGACAAGTAGGTTCTAAGACATTCACCTCCAGCAGCAAAGAGCAGGTGGAGGGTTTCATTTCCAGTCTGACTTGTTGGACCTCTTGCCATGCCCTTTTGAAAGGAGATCTTGTGGGTGGCCTGTTGAGATCTCCTGGTAGAAAGCCCTGATGTTCCTGGGACACTGCTTCTAACCTGTAGGGTAAAATTCAAGCCTGTGTGTTCTAAGTACTTTCTGGAGTCATCAGAGAGCTCCACTTCTGCAACTGTCACAGTTATAGCTTCAGTTATGGGTAGCTATCACTTCGGAAAGGTTTCTCTGGTTGAATGGTACCTTGGAGGCATCTCAGCAGAATATAGCTTTAAAAACAAGGGTAATTTTCTTTCACCTTGTAAGTTTCACACATGTAAGTTACAGAATATCTGTGTTTACTCTTTGTGTGTGTGTGTGTGTGTGTGTGTGTGTGTGTGTGTGTGTGTGTGTGTGTAGGGATGGAGGGAGGGAGAGAGAGGTGGAGTGGGGAGAGAAAGCATGTATACCTGGGAGAAAACACTCCATCAGTCAGTACCTTTGTCAGGCTTAGGTATAGCTCAGTGGTAGAGTGCTTGCCCATCATGTATCAGGTCTCATGTTTAATCCCCTACACAATGAAATGATATATATAGAGAAAGTACCTTTGTGGGTCTGGGTATGGACCCAGTGGTCCAGTCTGACAAGGTGGCTCTCTTTCATCCTGGAAAAGCCCAGTGTTTTAGGCTATGATGTAGTCCTTCTCATCACTAGGGATGAGTTGCACCACAGAGAATTAAAAGCCTTGTCCTTTGAAAACATTTCCTTGATGCTGTCCCATTAACAGAAATGGTCACAAGCCCATGCTCTGCTACAAGGAAAAGAAGCCTGCTTTTTCGCCAAGTGCCTAGATACATTAGGGATTTTCTAGTGGAGATGTTGGATATTGGAGCAATGATGACTTGCCTAGCAAGGAGGATGATTTCATATATTCTAAAAGATTGAGAAGATCCCAACAGATAAAAGAGATTAGTTTATATTTAGTGTAGAATCATGGGAAGCAGAAATCTGCTAGTTTTTATTGACCCTTGGTATCACTTTTAATTAAAATGCAGAAGCTGCCCTGTAGCATTTGGAAAGCATCTCCAGAAATGCATGTAGTTCCATGCTTTAGGTGCATTTAGTAGGTTAAGCAGACTGGAAAACAGCTAACTCTTAGCAACATGACATAATTTGTTACCATTTTATTTATTGTTAGTTATTGATTTCCTACAGTGATTGAGTTTGCCAATTTTCTATTTTGCATCAATGAAGGTTCCCAGAATCTTCATCTGTGAGAGTCATAGATTAATGCTTTGAGCACTGAGCTCAGTAGTGTGCTATGGTTTATTGAAGAGTAGGACTGTGTGGCCACTCAAGGCATCGATGTCTGTCTTTATAAACTTCTCCCGTAACTTCTTCTGTCTTAATCAATCCCAGGTGGCAGCTCGCACTGGTGAGATTGGAGTGAGAAGACGCACTCAGGCCATGTCCAGGTCTGCAAGCAAGCGAAGAAGCAGGTTTTCTTCTCTCTGGGGCCTGGACACTACCTCCAAGAAGAAGCAGGGACGTCCAACCATCAACCAGGTAGGTCCCAGAGTCAACACAAAGGGCCTACAGATAGTGCTTCTGTGTTAGTTGATTTGTACTTGTGTGTATGTGCATGTGTGTGTACATGTATTTCTCTTTATTGACACTTTAAATCAATTTGACATGAAGTTAGTTGTGTAGACACTTTTTAATAAGTAATTTATATCCCAAATATTGAGCTCTGCTATTAATCTGTCACCACCTTCCATCTCTCACCTGCACTTTACCCAAACTCTGGTTCATTACAGACCTACTTTTAAAAAAGCACAGAATTCCTATAGGTCCTCAGAAGAGGGCAGCCACCACAGGAAGCCACGTGACCTCTTAAGCCATCTCAGGTGCTGAATCACAGGCAGCTTCCAGGGAAATGTGCTCATTTCTTTGCCCCTGAGATTTGGGAGGTGGCCTTAAATTGGCTCTATGGGAATGAGGACCCAGGAATGTGAGATTGGCCACCATGGCTTCTTCTGCTCAGATCCAAGGCTGGCAGAGGATCTCGTGACTAGAGTCATCTAGACTCTCTTTTGGGTGGAGCCTGAATAACCACACTCAGTGACCCTTCTTTCTCCCACTGGTGTTACTTCTACAAAACCCCACTCTTCATTTTTGTTGTCTGTCTCCACAGACGCTGAGAAATGAGCAGCCTTAAATATTCCTCTAGAAGCCACTATTCCTCTTTAGAAGCCATAGACAGGACTGATTTTACTTTTTGGAGGGAGTATTTATTTCCTAGGCCACTGTGGCTGACACTCAAGCACTGAACAGTTGAGGGGTTAGGATCAGATCATCAGTGTAACCTGTGTGAATCCATCACAGCATTCTCTTACCATTTAGCATTCCCTTACCAACTTCCACAGGGATGGAGTTTTAAAAGCGCTAGTTCTGAAGGCTGCTATGATAAATTCTTCAGTTGATCAACACACCCACCTTTGAAACACAGCATTTTTTGTCTTGATGAAGCCTGAAAGAGAACAGTTAAGCGTGTGACAAGAAGGTGGGGGACTGAATAGCCTTGTATGTTTTCTAATTTCAGGGAGGGCAGGATGTAGAGTTTGTTATCATGAACATGACATAGTGGTTCTCCATCATTCCTGCAGAAGGAGGCCACCAGCATAAGCATCTCTCTCTTCCTTCACGGGGGAGTGGTCTTGCAAATTGGACTTATGTTTTATCAAAACTGTTGCTTTATATGGCTTTACGTTTTGAGTTAGGCTGTAGCCTGCTGAATATGTGACCAAATTTTAATAAATACAAGCAAACATCTTCACAATATATTGTTAAATCATTCTTGTAATTCCTAAAGTAAATAAAATAAATCTTGCTTAGCCATAAGTATTGTAATAGAAATCTGATAGCTAACTAGGACTCTAAAATAGACAAGAATTTTGTGTTTTTATATCTTTATTTACACTGGATTAAAAAGAAAATCAATGTTATCCTGGTGACAAATGCTTATTTAATGGCCTGCACATAGAATTTTGTGTGTGTGTGTTTGTGTTTGGACATCGATCATTTCTGTTATATCTTTAAGTTGTACAATTTATCACATTTCAAAAAAATAAGCAGTTTTCTTGTTTTTAAACCAAAAAAACCCCTTTTTACTTCTTATATAGAACACAAAAGCTATGAATATTTTCTCTAGTTCTATTGAAGGATGTGACTTTGAAAGGCAGTATAATTATGGGTAAGAAGCTGCTTAGGTCCGTGAAGTCTGTGTGAATGAGTCTAGTTCATTACCTTTGTGAATTTTCTTTTAAACTTAAATGAATTGTCCACATTCTGAAGGCAAACCATTTATTTATATCTGAACTATTAATGATGTGGGGACTTTGGTCTATTGGGGCCCAATTCCTGTGGCTTTCCACCTTAAATTGTGACATACTTTGGTATCCAGGAGGGCCTGCATCCTCCTGTGTTTCCCCAAAGCCTTCCCTGTTTCCAGCCGTTCTACCATGCTTCATTTGCCTGGTTGCCTAGATTTCTTTTTTTAAGATGACACTTTTCTATATGCAGGTGTTTGGAGAGGGAAGTGATGCTGTAAAGAAATCGTTAGAGGGAATATTTGATGACACTGTTCCAGATGGCAAGGTAAAAATAAACACGTGCTCCTTTTGGAGAAGCACAGCATATGCACAATGCCGTGATTTGGGGGGGATGCTAAAATCAAATGCACTCAGTATGAAAAACTGACATGATCAGGTTTTTAAAAAAGTTATGTAATAGGTTACCGTGAGGTGGAAAAATCATTTTCTGTTTAAATCTTGGTGCTAATAAGAACAGTTCCCTACTGACATAACATTTTCCATACTTATCTTTTGATGTGTAAGATTCCAACTAGACTATAAGAGAAGATTTTAGTTCTGAGTTAGCTGAATATTTTATGTCATTACTAATTCCTTTTTATGTACAACTTTTATTCCCAAGAGGTGAGATCTTAGTGTCCTCACTCTCTGCCCACACTTGCTATTTTGTTCCCATTAGTTTCAAAGACGTGTTCTGATAGTATGTTCTTCTTTTTTTTAATGCATTTGCCTCCAAAGTCAAATATTCAATTTAAGATGCACAAATGTGATTCAGCCTTGTGCCTGAATTTAATAGGGGCTTTCAAACTGCTAAGATTGAAACCCTATAAGGACACTTATCCCCTCACATCCACTTTTTTTGTATCCCCTCTTAAAAAAACACCCACTTTTTCAGGACCCCAATTCCACTTTCCCTAGGGGTTCTAGTGTTGATAACACAATGTGGCTATAATTTCCTGGTTCCCATCCCCAGGATCAATGCAACAGAATTCAGTTTTTGGTTGCCATGCAACCAAGTAAGAGTTAACGGTGGCTAAATTCGCTATTCTGGAAGGATCTTATCTTTAGAAAGCAGAATACAGGGTGGAGTTCTTGATGTTGGAGAGGATGAGAGAAGAATGGTCACAGGAAAAGCCTTTCTTTATGCAAACTTCCCGGATATGCCATCCTAGGTTTGGAAATTGTTAGCTTAGGGAATGCACTCCCCAGGCACCCTCTTTGAATAATTGCTCATGATGAAATTAAATTGCTGCACCTATATATGATCCAAGCATAGTCATTAATATTTACTTTGTCACATCTGAAGTTGGCCAGTTTTGCATATATTACACATTTAAAATGATGAATTCTACTTCCTGGCATTTAGCCTCATCTCAAAGCACAGTTTAGATGCAGTCTAGTTGATCCCGTGCTAAGGGCACTCACTTAATGTGGCATTTGGAAACAGCCTGGGAAGATTCCCATTGTAGGTAATGGGATGAAAAAAAGAGATTGCTTTTTGGCAGTTCTTCTCCTGGACCCCAACTGTGAGTGTAGTAGTGTTCAAAAACAGGGCTGAGACTCTACCACAACTGGGTTTCTCTTATTGGCCCTTACAAGGCCTTTCCTCGTTCCTGAACCCCATTATTTTCATTAATAAAAGTCATTTTACCACCTCCCAGAGTTTACTGAGAAATGTTTCTTCTTGTATGGAGTCTGTAGATGCATATTTACCCACTGATGGTCTTATAAAATCCTTATAAAGACATGTTACTTGAGCATTGAGTATGTTTACATTACGATGCTCTAACACATTCTTTCTTTGCATATTTGACTGGGCTCCTAATGTATCAGTCATCCACAAGGTACTTTCTGCTCTAGCCTCCTATTTGCTTAGATTCATTCCAGCTACATCTGCACATGTCTCTCCCCCACCTCCACAAGTATGCTACTTCCCCAGCCATAGTCAGTGGGCTTGAGAAGACAGTCATGGCAGCGGCCTAAGAAGGACTGTGGAGGACCACTGGAGGGTTCTTGAAGATCTTTGAACTTCATCTTGGATGTAGAACTGTTCCTCTCAGAATTGTTCTGATGGTTCAAGTTGAACACAGAGTGATGCTGCCTATCAACATGTGGTGACAGGGCATTGCCTTTATGGACACAGTTTATGTGGGACCTCATTGTTGTTTTGTTGGATAGTTTTACCTGGCAGATATTCTTGCCGATAGAATTATCTGCTCAAATTTTTGTTTTGTTATTGTTGTTGTTTTTGTTTGTTTTTTAAAACAGGGTTTCTCAGTGTATAGCCCTGGCTGTCCCGGAACTCACTGTTGACCAGGTTGTCTTTGAACTCACAGAGATCCACTTGCCTCTGCATTCTGAGTGCTGAGATTGAAGGTGTGCACCTCTGTCACCTGGCTCCTCAAAATTTAAAAGGCCTTTGTGGAAGAAACAGTAGACTGATCCAAATGAGTGATTTTTTGGTTTTTGCCAAAAAAGGTTTTTGCCTTCTTCCAAATTTTGCTGTCTACTTATCCATGCCAGCTCCACATAATGGCCATAGGCCAGGTGGCAAAGGGTGCTCCATGTCCAGAATTAAAGGCTACTGCCCCTCCCTTCATAATGTGAGCTTTTGCAATAGTTCTTTGTCCTTTGAGCTTTCTCCCAACACTGCCACTGTTCCTCACTAGCTGTTTCCCTGGGTATATATAGATGCCAGGATCTGACATTGTTAGGGACAAACTGCTCCAACCCTGCTTGCTGTTTCTCTTACTACAGAGGGACAAGGAAGTAGTCTTACCCAGTGTCCACCAGCACAATCCCGACTGTGACATCTGGGTCCATGAATATTTCACCCCATCCTGGTTCTGTCTGCCCAATAATCAGCCAGCCTTGACTGTTGTGCGTCCTGGGGACACAGCAAGGGACACCTTGGAGCTCATTTGCAAGGTATGTATCCAGTCAGGTTGTTTTCTAGGGAAGAGCAGAACTGGGTGGAGGCCTCTTCTCAAGCATCCATGTGCACAGTCTGAGGGAGGAGGCACTAGGTATGCCTTGCATATGCAGGCAGCCCTGCATTCTTTGTTTCAGTGGGCACCATATGTAAGCAGTGTCCTATGTAAGAAATATCTATGTGAGGAGCAGGAAGCTCTATGCATACAAATTTCCTAGGTTTGTAGTGAGTATACCATTTCTATACCTGTACATGATATAGAAAACCTGAGGTGAAGAACAGAATATAAAACTAACCACTGTGGACATTTTGCTGTTTGCATTTCTGTCTGTGTTTCACCCCCAAGTACATAAATATATTTAATGGTGTCATACTATGGTGCCTTTTTGAAGTCTGATGTTTGAATAGTAATTGATTCACCAGTGCCATCTTTAAGTTAGAGAAATCTAAAGTGAGCATGTTTGACATGATGGGATATTTCTCTTTCTGTAAACATGGAATTAGCCTATTTATTTTAACTGGAAAGTGATTGATTTCATTCTACTTTTACCTTATGTGGAAATGTCTTTTTTCTTTTTCAAGGTGAGATTCTTTTCATAGCTGAGTGCCCTTGAGGGGCAGCAGGAAAACGTCTGGTTTTTCCTTTTCAATAAGTGATGACCTCCTCAGTAGTCCTAGCTGATCACATCAGGTCTCAAAAGAGATGTCACTTTCCTGGGTGCAGGTATTGGACATGAGGTTCCAAAAGCCTCAGATACCTTCTCACATCCCAGTCACGAGAGGAAAATCAGCAAAGGACTGAGCCCAGTTCTTGTTGGCTGCTCCCAACCTGGATTGCGACAGGTGGATACTCCCAGAAACTCTCAGAACCTCAGTCTGTAGGAAGAACAGTCCACAAAACTCAGAAGAATCTAGAATATATTCTTAGGGGAGTGGGCTGATATTCAATGTGGCTCCAAAAGTGGAACTCTTTAGTATCCTAATTTTATTCTAGAAACATTTGGATGGATAAAAACAGTATTTTAAAAGCCCTGTTCTTTTAACATATGATTTGTAAATATTGAATAATTTCACTCCCTCAACAAGTATGTTGTAATCACACTATCAGAAATTTATAAATGCTTTTTAAAAATAATTACTAATTTCTAAAAAATATGGATGTGGGGAAATAGTTCAGCTTAAATATGACTTTCAAATAGCCTTATGTGGAGAAAAGTAGATAGGCATTAAAAATAAATGATAGCACCTCACACACCTTGATTATTTTCTGAACATGAGTTCTAGGTTTTAAACATCATGGTATCCTGTTCATAACTTTTCATTTTAATTACTTACCAAAGTTGGTCTGTTGAGGATTTCTGCATTATTTTATTTATAGCTAAGCACAGTTCTTTAGAGAACCATTAATATTCTGCAGAGCTGTGGGAGGTGTTCTCAGTTGGAGCTGCTGGAAGCAGAACTCTGGCCTTTTTGCATAAGCCAAATGCTGGAAGTTATTTCCAGGGAGTAGCATGGCCATGGAATATCCTTAAGGAATTGAAAATTAAGCCATAGTTTTATGGTAACCATATTTTTTTGTGAGAAATTAATCTGTGAGAGGTACAATGAGTTGGTTGGGCCAGTTTTAGGTTCTTTTTAAGCATTTAGCCTTAGATTAAAATGATATTGTCTCTGCCATACAGAGACCATCCCTAAATAATGCTTTTGCTCTGTTCCTTTATTCTTTGGTTACTCACTGAGTTTCTGTGGGCATCCTCAAAGTACAAGTTCCTTTCTGTGACAATAACAGATTATCTTGCCCAAGGCTCCCTGGGTTGCCATTTCCCTCCAAAACAGAGAACTAAGACAACTTAGACCAGTCTTACATCTCATGAGTTTAAAAATGGAAAACTTGCGTGGTGTACTTTAAGAACCTGATGGTGTCCAGGAAAGGGTCTGCGTAGGATAAGTTACACAGTGTGCTCAGAACTGGGTGTCATTAGTGGAGCAGTCCCATTAGGGGTGGAGAGGGAGGGGAGGCCACCATGTGTTACAAAATGATCTAATGGTGAATGAGCTTTGACTTTTGAGGAGGGATGAAAAACAAAGACATGAGCGTGGTAGTCTTTTATTTTGTGATGGTTGTTGGTGATGGATGCTGGCATTAATATCTAATAATTTCTTTCTTCTGTCTTTTGCATTAGCCATTTTCTTTCCTATTCTTTGATCCACATCATTTCACATCAGTTTTTCATCTGCCATCCGATCACCAGTCAAGTCCTGGTATAGTAAATGTTTCAAGATATACATTTCATGTCATAGATGGTACTGAGATGAGTGTTAGATGTAGTGATTACCATGTCACCCTATAGGATTTGGTGGTTTTTTTAATATTCAGATTATTGCAATTATATAAAAACACAAAATGAGCTATTCTTTCATAGCTACTCACATTATTCAGTGTGTCAATTTTACTACATGCTTTTACTAAGTATCTTTATATGTGTATGGATGTATTTGTTCATTGTGTCTAAGTGTAGGCTCAAGAACAACCATGGGTACTGTCTTCAGGAACGCAAACCACCTCCTTTGAGATAGGGTTTCCAATTAGCCTGGACCTCACCAAGTAAATTAGACAGGCTGGCTGGCTGGCCCCAGGGATCACTCTGATCCCCTCACAAACACTGGGATCATGCTGACATGCTGTCACTCCTGGAGTTTTACATGGTTCCTGAAGAAGAACTCAGATTGTCATGCTTGTAAGGCAAGCACTTTGCCAGCTCAGGTTATCTCCCTAATCTAATTCCTAAGTGTTTTAATGGCTCAAATTGTTTATTTAAAATGTCTATGTCATCATTTAATTTTTTAAAAACTGATTATAGTAAGATCTGAATCTTAAAAATTATGCCAACTAAACTAAAACTTGACCAGTTGTAATGTTTATTTTATGGCACAATTTATAGCTTTCTTGTTTCAAAACAGATAGAATGCTAAGTGGTATGAGTATATATATGTTGGAAAACAAATTTGTACTACTTATTTTTTTTTCTTAATGGAATTTCTCTTGCAAGGAAATTTTTCTCTTAAGTGTTTTACAGAGTCAAAGCAAGCCAGATGCTCAACAGACACCCATCAATATTCTCTAACATTTGGGATTCTTTTAGCATGAACAAGTGTTATAAACACAGTTGATATTTCAACCTGCTTTGATATTGAAGCTTATAATGCTCTTCTTGAGATCCCAAGGATTTAATTTGCTCTTTAAAAAACATTTGTTTTGATTTTATGTGCATTCATGTTTTGTCTACATGTATGTCTGTGTGAGAATGCCGGATCCCCTAGAACTGGAGTTACAGATGGTTGTGAGCTGCCATATGGATGCTGGGACTTGTACCAGGGTCCTCTGGAAGAGCAACCAGTGCTTTTAATCTGGCAGCCATCTCTCCAGACCTTAATTAGCTTCTTAGGACTGTGTTTTACTTGGATTGAACATGCATTGTGAGTTTATGATCCCAAAACCTTCACCAAAATGGGAGGACCCACAGGAATACTCATCTTCCATATTCTGATTTTAGAATAATTATTTACCAATCATGAAGGGCTTTAGATTTCTTATTAAACCTATATAAATATTGTTTATTTTAAGCTAGGCTGGTCTCAGCCTTGAAACTTTTCTGCCTTCACCTCCAGAGTGCAGGAACTGTAGGCATGTGCTAACACTGCAGGTTGCTGTCATTCTCACAGTCCTGGCCTCTATTTACCTTTGCTTTTTAAAGTTTTCAAGACAATGAGTAATATAAAGACATTTGGAAAATATGTGCAGCCTGACCCATGTTCTCTGTGCAGCACTAAACCCTAAGTGCCGTTCATCCTGTGCATCCCCAAATGTCAGTACTGTGTTTGGGGCATGGTGGGATCCCTATTCTGTTTTGTCTGACAGATGGCTGGTGAATGCCCCTCTGAGGTTTGTCCCAGCCTCCCCTGATGATGTCCAGAAGGTGGTTGTAAAAGTGACAGTCTGATCAGGACTGTCCACAGGTGTTCATTAATGATGACAGTAAGGTGTCCAAACTGCTTTGTTCCCATTATTGAGACCCCATGAAACTCTATCCTCCTTCCCTTCCGTGTCCATAGGGAGTGGATGGCAAAACAATTTTTTTTTGCCTGTAATTAAAGATTTTGCGAGGACCTGGGAAAGAGAGGAGTATCTCCTCCCCTGACCTAGACCCCCCCCCATGCACACAGCGGGTAACTTTCCATGTCACATCACCTTATTGCTGTTTTCTTATTGTTTGTATCCCATAAGCAATGGGTAGCACTCTTAAAGGCTTCCCTGTTGCATGGTGTCTCCCCTTCTTCAGCTCTGACATTCAGAGCTTGGGCTGTCCAGTAGAGGCATCCTGTCTTAAAGACAGGCAGGTGTCCAGAAGTATGTTCCCTGAACAGCCTCCTTTCTGCTCTGCGGACTCTGGATGTGACAGTCTGTGGGACTAAAATAACCCAAGCTGGGTTTCCCCAAGAACCAGCGATAAAAAACTGTCTTTATCATTCTGTTGTGTGCTTTCAGGGGACTCATCTCCACTTTCTGCTATAATAAATACAGCCTCTGCTCCTGTCTCCCATTCTCTGCATATGGAGTCTCCAAACCCAAGCACACTCCAGAGGCCTGCAGTGATCCAAACTGCTGGCTATATTTTTGCTACTTCCCAGAGTGCCTGTTGGGCACACCACCCACGTTGTCAGTTGTGACTGAGTATATGCTAAGGGAATAACGACTGGAATGCTATTAGTTTGTCTCTATGTCTGTATTTATACTGACAGTATAGAAGAGGAGTATTTACTAATTAAAATGAACTTCGCTTAATAAAAGATAATTCTCAGCCAACCGTAGTAGCTCACGTCTTTTATTCATAGCACTTGGGAAGCAGAGGCAGGTGGATCTCTGTGAGTTTGAAACCAGTTTGGTCTATAGAGCAAGTTCCAGGACATTCAGGGCTACACAGAAATACTCTGTCTCACCCTCTCCTTCCAAGGATAATTCTCATCACAGGGCATTGGAGATATTTTTATCATCACTTACTTTATATAAAATTGAAATTTTATTTTAAAATTTTGAAAATTTCCAAAATTATGTAAAAGTGAAATACACCTAATAAACCCCCATGTACCCATTGCCTAGAATATATCATGTTAATTTTCACTGGCTCTGCCTCTAAGTGTGGAGTTTGTGGGAACAAATTCTAAATAGCTTGTCATTTCCTTGGTAGTATTTTAGAGTATAGCTTTAGGTGATAAGGGCTCTTTAGAATTAAAATTATCCAGTTAAATATTTCATTTCTTGCAATATTACTTCATAATGCCTGTAGCATTTGATTTGATTTGTTTGTTTGTTTGCTTGTTTTGTATTTTCTAGATAGAGTTTCTCTGTGTAGCCCTGGCTATCCCAGAACTCTCTTTTAGACCAAGCCACCCTCTTACAGAGATCACCCACCTCTGCCTTCTGAGTGCTGGGATTAAAGGCGTGCACCATCACTGCCTAGTGTCTTGAAACATTTGAAAAGCATTTTTCTTCTTTTCAAATGCTTCCTTTTTGTGTCCTGAGAACTATTTATAAAACCTTATTACAATGATATCTCTTGTAATCAAAATTAGTTCACAATGGCTTTTTTGGATAGAGTAGATCATTGACCTGTCCTAGACAAGGACAGGAGCTGGGACACTAATTCCCAAGTCATTTGATGTACTTCCCAGGTGGGAGGCACACTTGCGCTGCCCCTGAGGGATCTCATTCTAGAATATATAACACTGGAATTCAAATGTTTTGCCTGTGTGCTAACTTGCTTGCAGTGAGCTGCTAATACCTGTCCTGTGGTCCCCAAATTTGGGGGGGAGGGAGCACAGCCTTTTATTCTAATTGCAAATGCTTCCTTCCCTTTTCTTGTTACTGTGTGTGTGTGTGTGTGTGTGTGTGTGTGTGTGTGTGTGTATGAAGTTACATTCAAGGGCATCTTTAATGTAATAGATTTTGTTGGAAAATCCAGTGTTACAGAGCGCAATTAGCACATACATGGAAAAGAGGTTCTGACTGAGTTTTTTTTTTTTTTTTTTTTTTCATTGAATTGCATGATCCCCTTGGAATTTTATTAATGAGTTCCAGGTCTGAATTGTATTCTTACCTTTTAGGGATAGAAACCCTCCACACACCCAATCTCTGTTGTCCTTAAGAAACAAGATAACAAGTCCCATGTCCTTGGAGAAGTAATCTCTCTTGTTTACTACTAACCAGACATTTCCTTCCTTCCCATTCCAGGCACATCAACTAGATCATTCTGCCCATTACCTACGCCTGAAATTTCTAATGGAGAACAAGATGCAGTTCTACATCCCACAGCCGGAGGAGGACATTTATGAGCTGGTAATGTTTATGACCGCTGTGTATACATTATTTAAGATAATTTTCAAATTAGGTATGTACTTGTGGTAATTGTAGCTGGTGGAGTGGAATGAGTTCTGAAGTGAGTGAGCTTCGTTCGGAGCTCCAAAGCTGGCAGAAATAACCCGCCTCATCACAGACATCCCAGAGTGGAGTCGCCTTTGCTTGTCCTGGGAGCAAGGCTGTACAATCACAAAAGACATTGATTGGCATTACCCACAGGTAATGCTCAGGCAAGAGTTCAGTCATCATTGCCAACTCTTCCTGCAGATTCTCTGATTTCGATTCGTGACTCTGATCAGTTGTCACTCACAATAAAAGCACACACTCTGTGACTTCCACATTCTTATCAAAACAGATGGGTCAGATCTTGTGGGTGTAAAACCAAGTATTTAAAACAAAAAACAAAAGAAAACAAATTCCAGCCATCTGATGACATGCCCCAGCCTCTCTTGGAGAATGTTCTGGCCTATTGTACTTAGTCATGGCTCTGGGGCCACAGCCCTGCTGGTTATGAATCTGGGCATGAAAACAGGGCAGAGCCTTGCCACAGAAAGCAGAAGTACAGCCCAGAGGTTCCTTTTGGAAAGGGGAACCACGGTGTAGAATTTCATAGGAAATGGTGTTTTAAATCAACTCTGAACTATACTTTTTGTATTAGGAAACTCTCACCAATATTAAGCACATAGCTAAAGAGCTTTGACAAATATATACAATTATGTTTTCACTGCATCGGCATATGATGGAATGTTCCTGCCAACCCAGAAGGTCGCCTTTGATCCCTCTAACTTTTTTTTTTTTAAAGGAAGTATGAGATCATATAGTTTATCACGTTATAGGTTGGAAAGGATCAAAATGGGGCTGAAGGGATGGGTGGGTCTGTGGTTAAGAACACTGACTGCTCTTGCAGATGAACTAACCATGGGTTCTCAGAACCTACATGATAGCTCATAACCATCCATAATTATGGCTCTATGGTATCTAATGCCCTCTCCTGGCCTCACTGCATACATATGGTACAAAGACATGCAGTTGAAACATTTGCGTGTGTGTGTGTGTGTGTGTGTGTGTGTGTGTGTGTGTGTGTGTGTGTGTACGTGTGGATGTGTGTTCTGGGACCTGAACCTGGGTTCTCTACAAGAGCAGCCAGTGATTTTAACTATTGAGCTACTACTCCAGCACTCCTCACATCATTTTTAAGCTTTGGGTATTATGTGGTCTTATCCAGTGAGAAGATGAAGTGCCAAGCTAATCTGTTTGGGTCTGTAATTGTTATATATATGCTATAATTAAAATCTGAAATAAAAAGTACAAAGGGACGGCTGGGTTCTGTCTGACCCTTTGCGGGAGCTGCTGCCATGGTCTTGCCTACACCTGCATCTCCATCTCACCAGATTCTTTAAGCTTCTTGTGCTTTGGGCAGTGTTGGTGCCTGACAGAGCTTCTAGACCCTTTCCCCCAGAGTAATGCTTACAGTTACATGAGACAGGATATGTATGGACTTCCCTGTGGCTTAGTTATAAAAAATACATAGCAAGATTAATCTTAAATGATAGATGACATGTTACTAGCTCACTAAATTTAGAAAACCTAGTAGTAGGTGTAGTGGCTACCAGTACTCAGAAGTAGTGGCAAGTACAAATAATATTGGGAGCTGTTAGTAGCAACTAGAACGTGATACTAAGATAACTGTTTTCTATTCACGATGAAACCACAGGCACTCTCAGAATTGGTGTGTGTGTTGCCTACATGCATTCATGATCAAAGAAGATGCTACATTTTACAAATATTCTGGGTAATTGTTATTTTTTTCCCTGGGTCCTAGGTTTTGGATCCCTGCTTCAGATCATTTATTGCATGAATTCTATTGGTTTTGTAATAAAAACTTGGAGCCAGATATTAAGGGAAAGATGAAATATCACAGAGATAAACACAGTAGTTTCTCACCCACCCAACTCCCCAGGCCTGTCTCCACAAAACCTCTAGCTCCAACCTCTTGGTCCTCACAGGCCAACAAGGAAAGTAGCAGGGGAAACTGAACTCCTTTTTCCTCTCTGTCTCTCTCTATGCTCTGCTATATCACTTCCTGGTTCAACTTTCCTAGTGCTAGGATTAAAGGTGTGTGTCATACTGCCTTTTAGGCCTTGAACTCACAGAGATCCAAAGGAACCTCTGCCTCCCCAGTGATGGGATTAAAGGTGTGGTTCACCACTCTCTGACCTTCTAGGCTTGGCTGTGTGAGATTCTGTCTTTGATATTCCAGACTACTTTTATTAAATATACAATATATCACCACAACCATTCATCTGGATGTGGTTTTATTCCAAGGAGGAACCTTTCTGAGCAGTGTTCCTGGTTGCTTTTTGAGAGCTTACTTGATTTCTTGTCGTTTCTGAAGAAACTTCAGTCTACACTGTGTTAATTAGCTTTGGTCCTTCATCTGCATGCTGATAACAGTGCTCTGTAGAAACCATGTCCTCATATATGCTCCCACCCCAAATACTTAATGCTGTGCCACCAGCAGCAGAAAAGTGAGTCCTGGACTTGAGGTCTGCTTGGAGGGTAGTAAGTGTTGACGTTAATGGTAGGGAGCCCCCTTGCTTGTGAATATCCACTAATATTGTCCTGCTTTTCTGGTTATATTAATGTGAATTTTAACCATCTGGCTATTTCTTCTTGTCTAGTTGTTGGGACCAATCCCTGGAATGGCCACAAACCTGGGGTGTCATCTGTAGAGACAATACTTTTCAGATCACATACTAAATGAGTTATTATTAAAGTGCTGGGGGAATAAAATGTGCAGGCAAAATTTATTAATTTATTTATTCATCTATCTAGCAAATTTTTACTTAGCATTTTTGCGCCTGGCAAAATCTCTAACTCTCACAGGGCATCCTTTTTCTGGAGAAACCTCTATTCAGGTTTGCAGGCATGCATATAAAAACATCAGCAGCAGGTTTAAGGCTTGGAAGAGAAAGAAGGTAGGGTAAACGGATAGAGAGGTATGTCAGAATGGGAGGTGTGAAGAATTAGGGCATGAGTCGTAGATATTCTTTGCTGAAAGTGTCTCAGGAGGAGACACGAGTCTGGGGAGAAGGACCAGTTGGTAGAATTGTTGCCACACAAGCTTGAGCTCCAGAGTTAAACCAAACAAGATGGCACAGTTGCATGCACCCGTAATCCTGTGCAGGGGCAGACAGGAGGAGGAGGGATTTGGAGCTGGCTGGCTGGCCAGATTAGCTGAATTGTCAAACTCTAGGCTCAGGGGTCATCTGATGAAATTTAAAGTGGACAGTGATCAAAGAGGACACCAATTCCCGACCTCCACATGCATGTGTACACACACTGGACATCAATCCTTCACCTCCACATGCATGTGTACACACACTGGACATCAATCCTTCACCTCCACATGCATGTGTACACACACTGGACATCAATCCCTGACCTCCACATGCATGTGTACACACACTGGACATCAGTCCCCCACCTCCACATGCATGTGTACACACACTGGACATCAGTCCCTCACCTGCATATGCATGTGTACAAACACTGAACACCAATCCTTTACCTCCACATGCATGTGTACACACACTGGACACCAATCCCTGACCTCCACATGCATGTGTACATGCACATGCATGCCCATGTGTCTACATATGCCAAAGCGAGCTGACAATGGTGACTTAGCCCATGGTAGGGAGGAATTGACTTAGCTAGTTGTGCTGAACCTGAAGGGGAACAGGGAGGCTGTGCAAATAGAGTCCAGAGGAGAAGGGAAGCCCCAGGAGAAAAAGACATTACATGTGGCCTTCTACACCTGTGGAGTCATCAAACTATAGACTGAGAATGTCTGAAAATAAAACAGTAACAAAAGGAAAAAAAACCAAGCCTCCCAATTGTAACTACTCTGTGATATACGATATATACAGTGCAATGTACAGTGTGATGGCCATGACCTTACTGAATATGTATAGACTTCCTTAGTCCTTATTCCCTACATAATATAATATGAAAACAATTTACCTATTATTTATGTTGTATTAAGTAGCTGTCAAATGCAATCTAAAGATAGTTCAAAGTTTGTAAGAGCTGGTGAGCATAGATTTTATGCAAATACTACACTGTTTTCCTTAAGAGAGTTGAGTATGCAGGGATTTGGATATTCCTGGTCGTGTGGGTCTTGTGCAGTTACCTAGTAATGACAACAGCTGATCTCTCTTGTTACAGGTTCCTTGAGGTTGGTGTATGGCAGATGAACCATAGGGCACATAAAACCACTGCAGGCTAGGGCCCTCTGGTGAGATGAGAGGCCTTGGTAGCTTAGGTTGAGGTGCCCAGAGGACACAGAAAGACTGGTTTTGTGAGTTCCAAGTACCTGCTTATTCAAAGCAGTGTTAAAATCTGATGACGTCGTCATCTAGTTTTTTAAAGGGGTTGGAGGAGATGCAATTTCATTAATTTAATGAAATGGAAGTAATTTAATAGTATGCCACTTATTTGCACATAAAGCAACCAGATTTCAAATTTCCAAGCTCCAAATACTGTGGTTTCAGAGAAAAAAATTTTAAGGCACAGCATATTCTTGAAATTTCCTGTAGTTTATTAGAGTTTTTTGCTCAATCTGGCCTCAGTCTTAGCACAAGAGTGATCATGTGGCTCAGAAGCTCCGATATACTTGCAGTAAGCTGTCCTCAGAGGCCAGCGGAAAGCAGAGAGGTTCAGCACAAGTGGTCTTCCTGCTGGGTCTTGCAGACATGGTTAGAACAGTTCTATACTGCCATCTGGTGGGAAGGATTGGCTGTCACACACATTTAAACTCCCAGTGCTCACCTGAGCAGAGATGAACAATGGGTAAGGTTGTATTGCACACTGTGCTATGTCTTGTAAACTTTATTTATTTAAATGGTTCCATATTTGTTATTTTGGTGACTATATTTTCTGATCTTAAAATCATTATCACTTATGTATTCTAATTGGGGAATTTAATTTTGTGAAACATTTCTGAAGTATCTAAATAAAATAATACTGAGTTATACGTCCCGATACCCAGACTATCCCACTAACATTCCTGGCTCTAAACCCCCATCATGCTGCATCATATAAATTGCCTACACTGAAGAAAGTAATTTGTATTTTCTTCTTCTTGCCTGAACAAAATGACATCTTGAAGAGGTGGGACAGGAGTAGCCATCATCAAGGACTTTGACCTTGCTTCAGTACTATAGAATGAAGTTTCTGTTAAATTCCGAGGGGTTGAGATTTATTTTCATTTCAAGATCAAAAAACATTTTGAATTTTTTTTGCTCTTTTGTTTTCAAATTTGGATTTCAACTTTAGGCTTTCTTACCTAAGAAGGTTTGCTCACCTGATCTTGGGCCCTGTTGGGTTTCACAACTTGGCCTGGGAGTCGCTGTAGTGGAGCAAAGAGAACCATATCTCTGGGGGTTGCTAGACTGGGTTCTGATCCTGCCCTGCCTATCCTGGCTTTACAGACTTATTACCACCAGCCTTAGTCTCCTTATTTGTATAATGAAGTTCATAATTGTCCCAGTATCCATATCTTATTAGATTAAGTCCAGATATATGAAACTATAATAGCAGTTAATTTCAACAATATTTCTGAGGTATGAGCTGTATACACTTTCACTCTTGAGTTTATACAGAAACATTTTATAGAATATGTTTGGTTTCTAGATAGTTGATTGATTTGCATACCTAATTTTCTAGCCTATTTTGTTTAGTTAAGTGGCTACCAGAGAATCTTGTCCATCCACACAATTTGTTTCAGTATCAATATTTATCTCTACCAATTTATCCTACTGTGGGTTTTTTTTCATGTGAAGCTGAGGTGCCTCAACATGTTTATAACCACCTTTTGATTTTGATGAAATTCCTGCCCAGGCGTTAGATAGTTTAATGACTGAGGGATTATTTTTTCAAGTCTATGATGAATTTAGGGTGTTTTCTGGAGTGATTGTGTGTGTGTGTGTGTGTGTGTGTGTGTGTGTGTGTGTATGTGTGTGTGTAGGGAGGGCAGGTTAGAGTCCATACTTGGGGATAAGCATTCCAAGTTTCCATTATAACTCTCAATATGTTAAAACATAAAAAGATGAGTATTATTTATTTTTGTTAAGTATCAATTATTAGAAAGTAGACTTACAAAATGCTGACCAATCCTAAGAAGCTATTTGATGGACCCTAATTACCTTCCTCTCTATGATTTGCAGCTTTACAAAGAAATTGAAATCTGCCCCAAAGCCACTCAGAATATTCACATTGAGAAGTCAGACTCAGCCGCTGGAAATTACGGTAGGCTTGTTTGTCTTTGCTCTTGGGTGCCTGTGTTCCAGTTAAAGCATTTTCTGTGTAAATAGAACGTGCACATATTTACAATTCAATAAAAAGCCTCTAGGGCCTGTTTGAAGCAACACATCTGACTCCTGTGCTGGGAAGGGGAGCAGAGTTACAGAGATGCTCACCCTGGGCACATGGAGGGAAGCCACTGGCCCTCAGTCTCTGAACTCTGTTCTTATTGTCATAAGAAGGAAACTAGGGGTGGGAGAGGTGGTGATGACTCAGTGGTTAAGAGCACTGACACACACCAAAATCCTGGAGTCCAAGGAGGAAAGCAGATGCTCACCCTGAATTACATTGCTTGGACTGTGTAGACAGACAAGGTACATTAGAGTCTTGGGAATTTCCCTCAAACTGAGTGTGAGATGCCAGTGAAGGCCCAGAGTTGTGCAGGTCTGTCGTCTGTCTGTCTTGTGTGTCTGTCTTTTTTTCTTTCTTCTTGTATTTATTTTTTATTTTTATCATTTATTTATTTAGAGACAGCGTTCCTCTGTGTATTTTTGGCTGTGTCCTGGAACTTACTGTGTAGACCAGGCGGCCTCAAATTAACAGTGATCCCCCTGTTTCTGCCTTCTGAGTGCTGGAATTAAGGGTGTACTGCTCGACTGTTACACACATATTTCAAAAAAAAAAAAAATTCCAGGCTTGCTTGCTATATAACACCTTCCCATATGGCTGTCTGCATTCTGATATCCTTAGATGTGTAGCCCTTTCCATATATTTAAGACTACTTTTAGCCTAAGCAGTAACAGAATTAGCCTTGTGTACAGTAAGTGGGGGAATCTAGACAGTGCTTTATTTATTTATTTATTTTTTAAATTTTATTTATTTATTATGCATACAGTTTTACAGAAGAGGGCGCCAGACCTCATCATAGATGGTTGTGAGCCACCATGTGGTTTTGCTGGGAATTGAACTCAGGTCCTCTGGAAGAACAGTCAGTGCTCTTAACCTCTGAGCCATCTCTCCAGTCCCTAGACAGTGCTTTATTAGGAGAGGTAAAAGCTGAGGGAACAGTCATGAAGCCCAGCCCACAAACCTGTCATTTTCCCCTCACACTCACCACATCTCCTCTGAAGACTGGCGGAGACCTTAGCTTTGTCTGTACTCCAAAGCCAGGCTGGAACAGTCGACATCTGAGATGTTGTCTGTGGCTTTGCACAGAGGAAAGAGAAGTGACGAATCAGGTTTTACTCAGCAACAGTCACAGGTCTAAGCAAATCACATAGCTGCCTGTTTACAAAGGAGCTGCTGAGTGTGGGCCTACTGTGTGCTGGAAGGAGCTGGCAGTTCCTGGCAAAATGTCAAAGTCACTGCTTACAGGGACTTGAGATCATTGTTCAAATGTGGCTATTATTAATCTTTTAATGTTTGAAACTGGTGTTATAGTCCTTCTGCATCTCCTCCCGCAGGCAAATAACTTCATCTCAAAATGCTCATCAGAGCATTGTGGCCTAATGAATAGGACCTAAATTTGTAGCTCTGACCACCTTCATGCCATTTACTGCTTGACCTTCAAACTAAACACATCAGAAAGCCTGGAGGACATTTTCAATGGCAAAGAAATAATGTTTATAAAGGGCTTAATATGCAACAGAAGTGTGACCTCCGTGATTAAAACTGTAATTGGTGGCACTGGTATAAACAAGTGCCTGGTCATGCAGACTCAGATGTTCTGTGGTAGAGATTCTTTCTCTGCTTGTTTTTAGTTTCTACCAAGCGAGAGTAAACCAGAGGAATCCAGAAAAGAGCACATTTCCAAGCTCCTAGGCTGTAGTCTAGACTGAGTGATTTCGGGTCACAGATATAGGCACTTGGCATAAATAACCCTACAATTACCTCTATTTTCTTTAGGGGGTGTTCTACAGGTGCCTAAAATTGTAGATAGCACAGAACCCTATACCGTGATTTTCTCCCCCTCTACATGTGCATACTAATAATAAAGTTCAAAGTTTTAAAGTGTATGCATATTTTGCCTATATGTTTGCCTGTGTCCCATGTTGCATGCCTGGTACCTTTGGAGGCCAGAAGAAGGAACTGGATTAAAGATGGGTTTGAGATACCATTTAGGTGCTGAGAATTGAATGTGGTTCCTCTGGAAGAATAGGCAGTGCTCTTGACCACTGAGCCATCTCTCCAGCCCCCAGTGAAGTTTGATTTATAGGTTAAGCAAATAAAGAGAATAGCAGCAGTGATTATAATAAAGAAGGGCTGTGACAATATGTTGTAATTAGAGTTGAGTGTGGGTGATCACGGCCACAGAAGAACCATGGGTGTGGATGCATATGCTGTGCTTTATAGACTTTAGAGCTTATCAGACTGTATAACATAAAGTGCTGTCTGGTGGGGGTGGCCCATGCTTTTAATTCCAACACTCTGGAGGCAGAGGCAGACTGGTCTACAAAGCAAATTCCAGGACAACCAGAGCTGTTATACAGAGAAACCCTGTATTGAATACCAAAAAACAAAACAAAACAAAACAAAAAAGTGCTTTGGTTTGATTCAGGGTGAGTTTTGTGGCCACAATTATTTCCATACACTTCATAGCCCCATACTTGGAGGTTGTGGCCATACCACACTAATGGAGGAGGTTCTCAGGGGCCAGACCATGTGGTACCATTTCCTGAGCTTCACTCTGGAAAGCCCTGCTGCATGGCTGATGATGTCAGTTAAGCCACATCTCAGAATCTGGACTCCTATTGGCTGATGAAGAGTCTCTGTCTTAGCTACTTTTCTGGTAGGAAATACTCTAACAAACACAACCCAATGGAGAAGGGGTTTATTTCAGGCCACAGTTTGAGGATGCAGTCCGTCATGAGGGGAGGTTTTGGGTACAAGAGTCTGAGGAAGCAGAAGGCAGTGAATGCTCACACTTAGAGACTACAGCCACCCTCCTTTAGCATGGACTTTTTCACCTCCATTAACCCAGTCATGCCTGGGACTGGCTCCTAGGGGATTCTAGATCTTACTAAATTGACAGCATTAACCATCACAGCCCATAATCCTGAATTATCTGATGGCCTCCGACCCCAGAGACTGGTGTGCTATTTCAAGGCAGACTCAGCCAGGTCTGTATCCAGCCCTAACGTCAGCCTGGGGTAGCTACATAGGAGCTCCAAATGCATGCAGGCTATCTGAGGATGACTTAATAACTCAACTGGCTGAATACATTTTTACAGAGTAAACACTTAGACCAGGCAGTGATGGGCTCACACCTTTAATCCCAGTATCCAGGAGGAAGAGGCAGCTGGCTCACTGGGTCGAGCCAGTTCCAGGACAGCCAGGACTACACAGATAAACCCTTTCTTGAGAAAAAAGAGTTAACACCTGGGGATTTCTCTCTCCTTGGCAGCGCTTAGATGGCGCTCAGATCACATGCCGCTTAGACTAAGCTCCGTGCGGCTGTCTGGGTAGAAGTGTGCACTGCACAGGACAACCCTGTGTAGCTCTCTCTTCTCCCAGAGTGCTTCTGATATTGTATGTTAGATGTGTGTCATTCTTTCGTGTGTGTCTGTACTTGAACAGTTATTTTATCCTCACCTGGTTTTGAGTTCTCTGTTGTGGATTCCCTTTGGCCATGAGTGTGTATGAGGGATTTCCTGGCTGTTCATCAAATCACCTGGTGGTCTAATGTCTTTACTTTGTCTTAATTACTCCCATTTTTTATTATTTTTATGTGAATTGGTGTTTTGCCTGCATGTATAACTATGTAAGGGTGTCAAATCTTGGAATTACAGACAGTTGTTAGCTGCCATGTGGATGCCGGGAATCAAACTCAGGTCCTTCAGAAGAACAGTCAGTGCTCTTAACCACTGAGCCATCTCTCCAGCCCTAATTACTCCCTTTTCTAGGTTGCTAGATCGCTTACCACTCATCATGCCTTCCTATTTTAACATTGGCAGCCTCCTAATTGCCTTAGTTGGATATTGAACCACCTCCTTTGCTCCTCTTGGCAAGCATTTTGGCCTTTGTTAGAGCATGCTGAGATTAAAACATTCCTATTCCACATAGAATGTTGTTTGTTGGCTGTAAGACCACTCACTGTCCTTCATTCTGCCTACAGTAGTTTGTAAAGCTTTCTTAACATTTGTTCATGTAGGAGATGATTGCACAGACCCCAGGGCTGGCTGTACCTGTGCTGCACAGCACTACAGGTCTGAGTCTTATGGCTCACCCTACACATTTGTCCTTCAGGATGCTGTGTATGTTTGTAAAATTGTGTCCTCTTTCTATAGTCTTTGGAAAGGAAGTATGTGCCCATAGTCCTTTCCTTTGCTCTGTTCACAGTCACAGACTGTCCACTGATAGAGAACTCTGGTATGCTTATCCTGTCTAAAGATCTATATTTTGTACACAAGTGCCTGATACAGAATTTCATAGTTAATTGTAGGACTCAGACTGGACAGATCCCCAGCCTCACTCACTCCTTATCAATCATTCAGACAAACAAACAAAAACACTAAAAACAGAAAGAAATTCTTGAATGACTCCTATCATCTGTGGCTCCAGAGCATCCTCTGCCTTGATCTTATCTTCCAACTAAACGGTCTAGCTCTCAGCACATCCCATTAGCATTTTCATTTCCCTCCCCAATAAGAATAAGATTCAAACTGATAATATAGACTAGGAAGTTGTGTGCCCTGTCTGAGAGAATTATAGGTGAATTAGCATTGGCAGGTGGCCTTTCTTGCCCATAGGGGATTGCATTTTTCCTGTTACCATGAACTAAACAGAAAGCTTAATGTTTGTTTTGAAAATACTGGAAAAGTCTCAGTGGCTTTCTGGCATCCAAACTTATAAGTTTTTTTTCTTCCTTCCTTCCTTCCTTTTTATTTATTTTGCCTATTTTTTTAAGACATTTCTTCTGCTCCCAGCATTGCTTAACTAGTTAATATTCAGATGATAACTAGTAGAATATGAAATCCAGATTCCAGTATGAAATGGCATGTATAAAATGAGTTTTCAGAATGTGGTAATAACAGCAGTACATACGGGTGAACGCACATCACACCTGGGACAATGTGTCATCCTGTATGATGTAAGGGACTGGGATGAGGTCAGCTGATTTGTCTGTTTTGGACTGTGTAAGAAAGAGGGTGGAAAAGACAAATCAGTGCCTTTTACCAGAAAACAGGTGACATAAAATAATGTTCTTTTGTTTACGTTGATGGGTGAGTATGAAGATGAAAGGACCCAGTGATGCTTATTTTTATAAGTAGTTACTTTTAGAGTGATCTAAAAATACTTTTTCCCTGCTGTGTAAAACAGTCTGAAAAACAGGAAGGAAAAAAAAATTCCAAAGTGTAACATAGACACACCTCCACACTCACAGCAGGTACTTCCTGTTGTTGGCTAAGCATTCAGAGGTGTGAGCTCTGCTTTCTGTCTTCCTCAGGGTTTTCCCTTTCTTCTGTGGATGAAGATGGTATTCGAAGGCTCTATGTGAGCAGCGTCAAGGAAACCGGGTTAGCGTCCAAGAAAGGTAAGACCAAAGGATGCCTTGGTTTCTTTTTTCTTTTTCTTTCTTTTCTTCTTCTTTTTCTTTTTCTCTTTTTACTTTTTGGTTTTGAGACAAGGCCAGGAGTATCTGAGACTTGTTTGGAACTCTTGCTGTGGCTCAGGCTAGTCTTGAACTCATAACCTGCCTGCATCAGCCTCTCCAGTGTTAGAATCTTCAGACTTGCAAACCCTGACTTCTACTCCCCACCACCACCCTGCGGCCCCTGTTTATCTCATAGTTTCCCTTTGGGGTTTTTCTCATTTGTTAATGAGAAAGATATTTTCAGAGGGTTTGTGTATAGAGAATACTGTCTCCTTGAAAAACAGTTCCAAGGAAGTGGGTTTTACTACATGAATTCTGGTTTGCAAGAAATGTCACACTCATGGGTTCTAGGTGAGACTCTGACCCTGTGTCTGTGGGACTACTGCAATGTTCTCTTCTAATTACAATGGTTGTTTTTCATCTTCGGGGAAGTTATGAGTTTGGGGGAAGCAGAACTTTGGTCCTTACTGGTCAGAGGCACCAGCTGAGCCTTCTGCACCCCCAAAAGTGGCCATCCACTTGTCACTTCCTGGAAACCCTGCAGAAGTTGATCTGAGATCCAATCACATCTCTGTTGTTGGCTTTCCCAGGCTATGCCCTGACAGTTTCTTTCGGCCCATCTAAAGGCTTGCCATGCACTTTGGCTGCCTTTGGACCCTGTTCCAGCCTCTTTGTATTCTCAGGGTCCCTTCTCAAACTAGATTACAGTAAACCCTCTATATCCATGGGCTGTGCATGTCTGAGTTCTACCAACTACACACTGGAAATCTTTTGGTGGGGAGGGGGTTGTTAACAATTTGTTAGATACTGAACAAATACCTTTGTCCTTGCTATCATTCCCTAAGCAATATAATGTAGTTACATTTCTATAGCATTTACGTTGCTTTAGATATTACAGATAATTTACAAATGATTCAAACATGGATATACCCGTGGATGTTGTCAAGCGCCATCCTGGAATCCACCTGCTAAGGATACAAAGGGAAGGCAGAACTTGTTCAGTCCATTAGTTTTAGGATCACTCATGATTGTTTATGTTTTGTTTTGAGGGCGTCACTGTTTAGCTCCTTCTACTTATAAAGATGTGAAACAGGTAAGTTTAAGAATTTTGTTCTTGTTATGGAGTTTTCAGGGAAAATAATCCACATTGACCAGCAAGTCTGTGTCCGATGTGCTTAGGCAAAGCTACCCAAATCAGCAGGAGAGCATAATACTGGGTGTTTTTTAGCTTGTGAGTTCCCTGTGTGGGTCCCTGTGTTGTCGATTGAGAATCTCAGTCCAGTCTGTCTGCACAGACGCAGAGAAGGTGGGATGTGAGGGAGGATCAGTGAGAATGGGGGAGACCCTCCTGCATGTCCCTTCTATCTAGACTGCAGACAGATAGGAAGCCAGAGTTTGCAGAGGCCCTGAGCTGTGTCTCAGCTGAGAATGGAGACAGGTTTCTTCCCCTCTAGACCTGGTGACTGATCTTTATCACTTTCTGCAGGATGAATATGCCGTGGGCATGGCCCGGGGGTGGGGGATCTTCTGGCCTTAGTCACATCCTGTTTTAGTTCTTTGAATCTGAGAATCTTTGATGCTCAATGAAAACAAATGTCTCCCCTGCCTCCTTGTGCCATAGAGCAGGGTTCTCAGTAGATATAAGACCAGTGTGTATGAATCTTCTCTGGCCACAGATACCAGCCTGACACTCACACAGGGCAGGCAGTGTCAGGAGGAGGCATGTTGGGTGTTAGAACTAGCCAGTAATTAAAGCATACACCCCAGCAAAGCCCCCTTCAGGGCTCGCTGCTGGCCACATAGCCCATTTGTGTATTCTATACAAATATCCCTTCTCTCAGCCTCCATCTACCCTTCCAGTTTAGCACCGTGCTATTGTGCAGTCTGCCTCCCATACCTGTAATCTGTGAGATAGTTTCTTTCCCAGAATCAGTGATTTCAAGTTTTTTGACTACTCATTAGCACGTAGAATAGAACTCTGACTGGGTTTTGGAATACAGTTAGGGGCTTGCTGCAGCCCTGTTAAAATAACTAGAGTATGTTGTTGAGAAGAGAGGCTGGTGGAATGCTGCCTCGGTGAATCTGAACACCCCATTTGATAATACACTCTGGTTTTCATTTCCTTTTATTGGCCACATTGGTCTTTTGGCCATCCCATATTG
This sequence comes from Sigmodon hispidus, assembly GCA_004025045.1. NCBI lineage: Eukaryota > Metazoa > Chordata > Mammalia > Rodentia > Cricetidae > Sigmodon > Sigmodon hispidus. The sequence goes on along the minus strand of PVIH01003045.1, from coordinate 132,034 downwards.
CAGTGGGGTCTCATGTTCCCACTCCTCTGTTGTTGCTCTTCACTCACAGACTGCCTGCCCTTAGTTGGATCTCACATTGGCTGCCCTTGCAGAAAGGACATTTGTACCTTACTGTGTTCTTTGACCTTTCACCTCTAGTCATCATGGCTCTGTTTGTTCTGGACTATCATTCTCCCTTTGAAGTCACCTGAGAATTTGTATCTAGTATTTTCATGACGGCCTTACAGGACATAGCCAGACTGAGAAGGATACATGTCATCTTGCTCCAAACATCTTGGATACTTTATTTTTTTTCATGGTCATTTCTTATTTCCAGAGTCAGTTGGGGGCTGAATAGCAATGTGGAGAGCTAATGTCTATTGAATATCTTCAGTGATGGCATGATTAGCTTCATTTCCTCTCATCACCACATTTTCCTTTTACATATGAGATTGAGGCTGGGGGTGACTCAGTAATATGTCAGTCATCATAGAGCCTGGCCATGCTGAAGCTGTGATAGAAAGACTCCAGTGATACGTTACACAGCACAGTTCTCCTCTGCTCCTTCTGAGAATAACTCACCCAGTGGTGTCTTTCTGGTGTTGCCATGACAAAGTACTGGAAGCTGGGTGGCTTACGACAGCAGAACTGTATGTACTTGCAGTTCCACAGAAGCCAAGCAAGGTTTTGCTGGCCATGCTCCTGGATCTTTTGAAGAGAACCCTCTCTGGTCTCATCCAGTTTCTGCGGCTCCACATGTTTGTGGGCTTGTAGCTCTATCACCCCAGGCTGTGCTTTTGTCTTCACTGGCCCCTGCTCTTTCTGAGTTTCTCTTCCATGGGCCCAGTGAAGACATGTCAGTGGCAGAGGGCTCACCAGACAATGCAGAGTCCTAGGGTTGCAACTGTAAAGATCCTCTCTCAAGGTAAAATTGCATTCACAGGTTCTTTGAGTGCAGGAACATAGGAACAACATTTTCATGGGTCAACACTCAACCTGCTGTTAATCTTACTCAGCTAGTCCTGTGAACCTGGAACCTTCCTTCTGAAAACCTTCATAGATGCCTGCTGGTTTTCAGATCGTTTTATCCTAATATCCTGTAATATTTGAACATACAGAGTTGTTTTAAGAAAAGGCCAAAGCCAGCCACAATGGCTCACAGCTATAACACTAGCAATTGAGAGGCAAAGGCAGAATTGCTGTGAGTTCAGAGTCAGACTGGGCTACATAGTGAGTCCCAGGACACATACATGCACACATATACACATAGGTACACTTGCATACACAAGTGTAAAGCAAAACCAAACACTAACACCTCTGCTTTTCATATATTGGAATTTTATATTTTCTATTTAAACATTATACTGCTCCACATTTTTACCTAAAATTGAATTGTTTAGGGCTAGAAAGATGGCTCAGTGGTTAAAATCACTGGCTGCTCTTCCAGAGGACCTGAGTTCAATTTCCAGCACCCACATGGCAGCTGATAACCTGGTCCTTGGAATGTGTGGTTCTTCTTGTGTGCAGATATACACACAGATAAAATGCACATACAAATAAACAAATAAATCTTAAATACAATGAATTGCTTACTCAACAGAAGTTTACCTTTGATACAAAAGCATTCATTTCCAGTCCCTCCCCCATGCTGTTTTCTTTTTGTGTTTCTGCTCAGTAACTGGTTTTGTAAGTTTTGGAAATCTGAATGAGGATATCCAGGGTTAGCTCCAAATCTGGGAAGTGAGAACTCTCTAGAATGATCCTTCTGCAGAGTCAGAGCTGGGATCCACAGCTACTTGGGGTGGGATGGCTTCTCAACAGTTAGTCTGTGTCTCAGTTCTTCATCCCCTCCTCTTCTCAGGGAGACTCCCTTCCGGTACCCATGTGTTCCTCCCCTCAGCTTCCTCCTTTTCAAGCAGCTGGAATGTCTGTCATAAAGATTTGAACCACTCCTTTGTGAGTCACAGCTTCTGGCTTTCCCAGTTTGGGCATGTTCTTGACTGTCCCTTTGGGGACCTTCTCCAGGTGTGCCCTGCAAAGGCTGCAGAAACTCTTGAGGACTCTACCAAAATGAAATGAAAGATGTTCTTTCCTGGGTCCTGATGTTATTCAAAGGCAGGGGGAGTGATGGTAACTGCATTTGGTTCTTGTCTGTAGGGATTTGGAAAAACACCTTACTTATAGACTTCTGCATTTTATTTCACAGAAATGACCAGTAGATTCAAGTGTGTACAAAACACTGTTGGCAACATTCCCAGAAGTGAACCAGAATCAGCATTTGGAAAAGAAAATTGACAGATGCTTAAAACACGTTGTGTTGGTTCAGATCAGCAGGTCTCAACCTGTGGGTCATGACCCCGTGTGTGTGTGTGTGTGTGTGTGTGTGTGTGTGTGTGTGTGTGTGTGTGTGTGCGCGCGCGCGTGCACGCGTGCATGCATGTGCACTTAAGACCATTGGGAAATATAGATACTTATAATTCATAACAGAAGCAAAACAATAGTTATGAAGTAGCAACAAAATAAGTTTTGTTTGTGGGTCAGCACAACACGAGGAACCGTTAAAGGGCCGTGGGCTTAGGAAGGCTGAGAACCACTGAACTGGAGACTTCTCAAAGCCACGTTAAGTCCTGCATCCTGCCCCCAGCAGTCCTGGGGCTGTGAGACTCATTACAGGAGAGCTTGGCATGCCCCTTCTGGCAGAACTTCTAAGTAGTTATGCTCTGATTTGTGTGACATTAAAACTTTTCCATCTTGCGTTGGCAGGCCTGAAGGCGGGGGATGAGATTCTTGAGATCAATAATCGTGCTGCTGGGACTCTGAATTCATCTATGCTCAAAGATTCCCTGTCACAGCCCTCCCTGGGCCTCCTGGTGAGGACCTACCCTGAGTTGGAGGAAGGAGTGGATCTTCTGGAGAACCCACCCCACCGAGTGGACGGCCCTGTGGACCTTGGCGAGAGCCCCCTCGCCTTCCTCACCAGCAACCCAGGTATGGTTTGCACAGGGCTGTGCTTCATCAGCCTGTATCCCTGTGTCTCTGCATCTCAGGGTTTGCTCCTGCTGGTGTGGAAGATGTCAGTGATTGGGTGAAGCTTTTAACTGCCTCTGTGCTTCCTGCTGACGCTCTACAGGGAGAGGGGAATTTCTGTGTTGTGTTTCTTTTGCTCATTGTGGAGAGAGATGAGTGCCGGGAGGCCTCCATTTCATGGTTGTAGATAAAGGTATGGGATCTCAGAAGCCCTGGAGATGCTTAGCCCTCTTCTATCCCTCTCTTTCTCCATCCCCAAACTCTGCTCAACCCATGTGAGAGAAACTAAGTGCTGCGTGCGGCAACTTGTCCAGCAGGTGTTCGTGTGGTTTGACTCATGTGAGCATGGATCGGGTCAGTGGAAACACTGTACCGCCTCATCTGCTACGCTTACCTCCTTTCTTTCCTCCTCTCTCTGGCACCCATGTACTCATTTGATAGAAGCAGCTTGGGTGCTCCTGCCTTGGAAGCCTTCCTGGGACCCCACAGCATTAGTGCTCACCCTCCATCACCTGCAAAATGTGTCTCTTTGGGGTTGAGCCATATAGTTTTGTTGTTGTTGTTGTTTTTTTAAAGTTTTATTCTGACAGGCTTTTACTTTGTAGCCCAGACTAGTGTGTAACTCCCTAAATAGCACCGGTTGGCCTTGAACCCAGGATTTCCCTGCCTCAGCCTTTCAAGTGCTGGCATTCCAGGAGAACACCTACCTCCATGCCTGGCTCATTTTGACACTTTTCTTTCTTGCCTGTGTCTTTCTGTCTCTTGCTTCTATTTTCCTGGAATGGGTGTATTTTCTTCATCTTTACCTTCTAGCCCTTTGGATGCAGCTTCCCACACACGTGGTCCTTTCCTATTGAACTTGAGAGAAGATGAATAGACAAAGGGACTGTGTGGATTGATGCAGCTTGGTTTTTATGAACTGAGCTCAGGTTTGGTTTTATTGATGAGGCTTAATTTCAGAATGTTTTTCTCTTCATTTTGTGTTTTCTGGGGGCAAAAAAAGCTTGAGGCAGCGTGGGCATGCGTGGGGGGTTTTAGTTTCAGAGTCTTGTGTTGTAAGTACTTGTATATTGCTTTGCCATTGCTGTCAAATTACCATCTGCAGCTTGGCTGCTTAAGCAAGAAGACTAATAATTCATGGTTTTGTTTAGTGGCTCTTGAAAGAATTTGACAAGTTGAAGCTTCAAAAAAATTGATTGCACTTAGTTATTATTGCATTCCTTGGATCACTGTGTCATAGTGGTCGTCACGCTTCAAAAACTGCTTCAGTGAGCCAGCCCAGAATGCCAAGAAGGGGATCGGGACCGTGGAGGCTATTCTCCCAGATGGCCACAAGGTGGCATTTGTGGTCCGACAGAACAGTCTACAGTGGCTGCTCTGCAGGTTGACAGTGAAACACTTTAGGTGAGATGAGGTTGTTTCAGGATTTTGTGACCATACACATGAAATAGGTATGTGACTGTGCTTGGATTATTTATCAGTGTCGTCCTATTGTTTATGGATACAAGTTCGGAATTTGTATATTATACTCGATCACCCTACCTGGCTTTGGAAAATTTGGGTCTGTGCATGCATGTCTTGTTTGGGCTCATTCCCCCATTGCCATGGCAGATTGAGCGGTTGTGTTAGGGAGTTCTGGTTCGCAAATCCCAAATCCAGAATGGTTGGTTACTGTCTGGTCGGACTCTTGCTTTTTCAAACCAGGTCTTGCTATACAGCCTAGGTTATCCTAGAATCAGTATATATCCCAAGTTGGCTCCCAGTTTGGAATCCTACTGTCTCAGCCTCTTGAGTTCTGAGATTATAGTAAACTAGGCAAATTAGGTTTTTTTTAATATATATTTTTTAAATTTTATGTGAATTGGTGTTTTGCCTGCATGTATAACTGTGTAAGGGTGTCAGATCTTGGAATTACAGATAGTTGTTAGCTGCCATGTGTATGCTGGGAATCGAACTCAGGACCTTCGGAAGAACAGCCAGTGCTCTTAACCGCTGAGCCATCTCTCCAGCCCAGAAAATTAGTTTTTAAAGTGTGCTTGTGTGTATGTGTCTGGTTTAGAAGGGTCTGGGTGTATTCTGTGTATGCAGTAGTCACCCTGGCTTGATACAATGACATCTTAATAACACTGACTTTGCTGTAACCTCACTTTCACCAGGCACCTGTGGAATCCTTGCTATAACCACTGAGCTTACTCTGATCTAAAACAGTAAACCTTCAACCTTGGAGTCTTCTGTAGGAGATTTATTCTTTCCTTTGTTTTTTCCTGACCAAATGGCTGTGTCTTGGAGCTCATTATTCCCACCTGCGTCTCTGCCTTTTGGGTGCTTCCTCTTCCTGGTCCTCATTTACCAGCAGAAGATGAAAGTGGGGAGCAAGGAAACAGGATGGGTAGCCAGCGAGCCTGCCCCATAGCAAGGCAGAGATAACAGCCTCAGCAGATACTCAGCAGAGCCGTGGGACAATGGGTAGGCTCCACTCCAGCCTTGATCTAAATTTAGAAGGAACTAAAAATAGGAGCCACCCTTGTGGCAAGTTTGGGATGTAGTGCTAGAATGTCTTTAAGATGGCCATACTGAGTGTTTAGTGACCTGGACAGAAAGACTCAGGTAGGAAGTGGGAACATGTCGGGGACTTTGAGGCCCATGTGAGCCCTGGCATTGTCTGCTCAGTATGCAGACTTGACCAGGTCTTCCTCTCAGAGCCTGGATTGAAGGTATTGATTCTCTTTCAAGTTTTGGTTATTTCTGAACCTCTTTCTCACATAGAGGCTTGTAAGTGGAAACATCATAGACTGGTAGTTAAAAATAGGCTCTGAACCAGGTCCTTTGGGACTGTTCATTTTGATGTTAGCCCGTGGTTCTATGAGCCCTGATTCACCACTCTATGTCCTCATTATAAAATAGAGATAAGAGCACACTGCCATCCCACTAGATCATTGTAATGGTCAAATGAGTCGATAAAGTGAAATATTTAAGAGACAGGTTACATCCAAAGGCAGTTTCTATCACTGAGGATATGGGATTGTCTGATCAATATCAGTCAGTTTTTCCTCTCGCTGTTCGCCCTTCCACTTCTGCCTACAACAGGCAGCATGTCTGGCACTTGGGCTTGTGAGTTTCATTGTGCTTACAGTTTTGGGGTGGAGAGAAGGAATTCTGTACTGAGCACTAGCTCCCTGGACCACTTTCACAACTCTGGAGTCACTCTGGCTCTTGTGTGTTTAATTTGGTGGTTGTTTTAGACTCGAGTGATTCCCACATGTGCCTAGAGTTGGAACCATGTAGACCACCAAGTCTCCTGTTTGTAGATTTTGTCCTGGAAAATGGTCATGAGAGTGCTCTGGGGACATTCAGACTTTGTTGATACCATTCCAAGATGGATTTCATTGCCTTCAAAGCCAAGGTCTGGGCAAGGACAGTGTCTTCCATATTCTAAGACCCAGTTCTAGTCTGTGGCCATTTGAAGTGCATAAGTTCCAACTGAAGTCTTACTGGGCCTGTTTTTATCTTTGCTTCCTGATCATTTGGTTGCATACATTCCAGGAAGGTAGCCAGGACAAAAAAAACCCAGGTAGTTCCCTCTCTCTTTCTAAGGCTGTTATTCTCAGAGGATGGTTGTTCTAAACGGGAAGCTGGTGTGAGAACTTGGAGTTTCCAAGAAGCTGCTGTTAAGTTCTTAGGGGATTTGTTTTGAATATTGATGTTAACATTTCCAGTCAGTAATTCTTTGGTATGAAGGGCTATAAATCCCTACATGCTGTTCTAAGATAATACTAACTGCTCATCTCCAAACAGAAATGCCCCTTAGAGATTACTGCTGTCTGCCCCTCAGTGACAAGTCACCCCTAGTTCAGAGCCACTGGCCAGGTTTCTTAGAAGCTGCATACCTACCTCAGTAGGCTATGCATCTCATCAAACATCAGTGTAGGAAAGCAGATACAGATCTGAACATTTTTAGAAGCTTCCTAAAACATGCGTCCATCATGTTTTAACATGCTTGTCTGACATGTCTCTTTACTGCCATTTCTACTAAGGGAAGAGAGGGAAGCTTATTGGCTTTTTAATGAGTAAAATTATTGTTGTATAAGATATAAATCATGGAACTCGAGTTGGAAGAGGCGAGTCCGGTCTCAAAATGGAGGGCCATGATCCAAAGGAACCAGAGCAGTTGAGGAAGCTGTTTATTGGTGGTCTGAGCTTTGAAACCACAGATGATAGCTTAAGAGAACATTTTGAGAAATGGGGCACACTTACAGACTGTGTGGTAATGAGAGATCCCCAAACAAAACGTTCCAGGGG